>WEIS01012729.1:4702-26867 GCA_013389965.1 Todus mexicanus
GGGGAGGTTCAGGTTGGATGTTGGGAAGCTCTTCCTCACAGCAAGGGGGATCAAACCCTGGGCTGGGCTGCCCAGGGAGGTGGTGGAGTCCCCGTCCCTGGAGGGGTTTAAGGCCAGCCTGGATGCCACACTTAGTGGCAGGGTTTAGCTGAGTGGTGGTGGTAGCTCCTAGGCTGGACTCGGTGAGCTCAGAGGTCTTTTCCAGCCTTAATTATTCTCTGATTCTATGATTCTACCTCCCCCTGCACAGGACCACCCTTCTTACCCACACACTCCACCAGGGTGATCTGCCGAGCCACCGTCCGCTGGACGAGGAAGGGCAGCCCCGAGCCGCTGCCGGTGGTGCAGTCGTCATTCAGCAAGTCCTGCAAGAAGCCCCGGTGGCACCAAGATCAGTCCAGAGGCCACCCCAAACCCGGCGTGTCCCTCCCTGCCCCTAATCCTGCTCCTCGGGGAGGTGCGTGCATGGTGAGCTCACCACCCACCTCCAAAGTGCTGTCTCCCACCATGGACGCCTTCAGCATGAGGTCCATGTCTCCCAAGTCGCTTTTCTGGTGGCGGTGCTGGGCCACCTTCCAGCAGAAGAGCGCCGTGAGCGCCGCGAGGACGAGGAGGGTGAGCAGCGGGACCAAGATCATCAGGAGGATGTCGGGCGTGGAAGGTGCTTTCCCCAGGGCATCTTCTCCTGGATGGGGGAAAACCACGGGTGAGAGCACGAAGGTGGAGCTGGGAGGGTGGAGGTCTCGGTGCTTGGGTTAGGACTGGGGAGGGTGGAGGTCTTGGTGCTTGGGTTAGGACTGGGGAGGGTGGAGGTCTTGGTGCTTGGGTTAGGACTGGGGAGGGTGGAGGTCTTGGTGCTTGGTCTAGGACCTGAGGAAGGTGACTCTGCCCTAGGGTCAACCCCAAGGGCAGAGTAGGCACAGCCCAAGAAGGGGCACCTGAGGACATCTCCCTGGCCCTGTCCCACCTGGAAAAGGACGAACCTTGAGGTGTTGAGTGAGGATGAGGATGATCTGGAAACCCAACCACACCTCCAACTGCCTGGGCAGCTCCACCCCTCTCCCCTCAAGCTCCTCAGGAGGTCAGCGGCCCCGCCGTACCTTGCAGGAAGATCTCCAGCTCGGCGTTGCACATGCTGGCGTTGCAGCACCTCATGCCGTACTGCTCCGTGACGGGCGTGCGGCAGTTCTCCAGGATGTTCTGCGAGAGGCAGCCCTTGTGCTGGGTGATGATCCCCTCCTCCTTCCTCTTGCTGACGAAGCAGACGGTGCCCGTGCAGGTGGGCAGGGCGCAGTGCGGCACGTCGCAGGCGCACAGCACCTCGTCTGCGGGACACGGCGCGCCGTGAGGCCACCCCGCGGGAGCGGCTTTGGGGACAGCGACATCTGTCCCCAAGGCTTTAGAGCCAAATTTCCACAGCGGGCGGCCTGGAACCACCATGGGCTGTTCTGGGGAAGGAGGCTACGGGTGCTCAGCACAGGTCACAATCCTGCCCGTGGCATCCTGGGGGACACGGGGCTGCCCCTGCAGGAGCCAGATCCTGGGAGACAGGATGGGACCAAACCCCCCGAGCTCAGCTGGTGCCTCCCCAGGGGGTTCTGTGGGGATGCTGAGTTTTGGGAGCCGGGTGCTGAACCCCTGAAGCTTTTCCCAGGCACCCCGAAGGTGGTTCCTGCACCGCAGTGCTGGATCGGAGCCGAGCGGCCACGATCCCGGACCTCCAGATTTAGCTCTGCCTTGTGGCGCAGAAAATATCCCGGCTGGAACCAGTGGGTTCAGTGCAAGGGCAGCCAGAGCGACGGCGGCAAGGGGATGGATGGATGGACAGTGATGAGGGGACAGACGGACGGACGGTGGTGAGGGGATGGATGGCTGCGGCCGAGCCCCTTCCTCCACCTGTCACCACCTTGGTCCAGATGCTGCCCAGTGCCGGGGCCTTGGGGTGGTGGTGGGACTGGGTTGGTAGGTCTTGAGGGGTTGGTGGCCTCGTGGGTAGGACAGGGACCTGGTGGGGACCTGGTGAGGACCTGGTGGGGACTCCTGGCAAGTTCTGCTGCTCCTCCTGCACGGGCACCCAGCCTGGATCCGTCCCCGCGCCCCCCCGGTGCTCCCCACGGCGTCGCGAGCAGCTCGCCCCAGCTCCCCGCTGTCACCCCGGGGAGAAAAACCACCCCCACGTTTCCGAGCTCGTGGGCACCCTGCCGCCTTTTTCCCGTCCCCCCTTCGGTGACGCCAAAGCCCTTGATGAACAGTAATTAATTAAGCCGAGATCCTCTCCGGGAGGCTGCTCGGAGGGAGCACCCCCTGGCTGGGGACGCCCTGAAGTCCCCCAGGAGCCGTCGCTCCCTCGGTGCTCGCTCCAGGTGAGCTTCTACCAGCAGAGCAAGCAACGAGGTTCCCGAGGAGCCAAGGGTTTATTTGAACCCCCCACCCCCACCGAGGAGCACCCGCTCTTGGGACTCACCGGCTGCGGCGCCGAGGGAGAGGGTGATCAGCACCAGCATCGCCCGGCCGCACGCTCCTCTCAGCATCTTCCTACGGAGAGCAGAAGGGATGAGAGGCAGCCCTTAAACCCTCCGGAGCCCCCCGCAGCTCCCCGGAGCCCCCCGAGAGGCTCTTTCCCAGGCCTGGAGGGTTTTGAGAAGGACCTGGGGATGAGCAACGGGGAGGGAGAGGGCGGGTAGGATGTGCTGCTTCCAAGTTGAGTTCGGCCCCGGACATCCCGGGTCCAGCCCTTCCTGAGAGCAGATCCCCAGGACCTGCTGAGCTTGGGGGACCTCCTGACATGGCCCAGCACAGCCCCCCTGGTGCTCAGGACCACTCGGGAACGGGGCCATCACTGTGTCCACGCTGCCCAAACATCCTTCCTTTAATCCTACGATCCCTACTCCGGCGTTTCCCACCATTCCCGTGACTCCCGCGCCGCAAAACCGCAGCCGGTGGCGGACCCCACGGGCTCGGCAGCCACGGTGGGCGCGGCGATGCTGGATTTGGTGAGTCCCAACCCGCAGGAAAAGCCCCACACCCCACCGCTCACCCCGGCCGGTGCCGGTGGCCAGAGATGCTGGATGCAACTGGCTGCGATCCGGCGCTCGGCCCCGTGGGGGGCTTTTGTACGGATCTTATCGGTGACACAAGCCGAGGTGCCGGGGGCAGCCAAAAATTCCCCGGTCGCTCCTTTGGGGGAAGCTTTGCTATTTTTTTTCTCTTGTTTTTTTTTATTTTTTCCTTGTAGAAGAGACGTTTCTGCCAAAACAAACACAGCGGAGCCGGCGCTGCCCCCCACCCCTCGCCCCGCCGGCATCGCTGCCCCTTTTCACATGGCCCAGAGCTTGGCTGGCGGCGACCAGGGCTCCCCAACCCCACCTCGGCTCATTCTTCGTCGTTCCCGACATAAACACGCCAAAGTCGCCGTTTCCTGCCATTGAAGGAGCCCTGCCCAGCGCTGCCGGGACAGGAATCAAGATTGTTTAGATTCTGGCCTTGATGGGGAAGCGAAGTCACGCAAGCCTGGCCCTCGAGAGCGCGGACGGACGTGGCTGACCCAGCCGGGCTCCGGCCGTGCCGTAAAACGGGCTTTTCCTCCCCAAAATAGCTCGTGGGGAGGAAACAGCGACCGACCAGGTCCTGGGGCTGAAGGGCAGGAGCGGAGTCTGGTCCCTGGTGCTTTGTGCCGGGAGCGATGCCCAGGCTGATCTCTCCAGGGTTGTCGGTGCTAAACCTTAACCCAGAGCCATCCCCGGCAGCCCACGAGAAAACAAAAACAACTCTGGGTCCTTCAAACCAGCCCCATCCTTGTCCTCAACCTTCCTCCCTAATTTTTTTGTGCAGGACCTGCAGCTCTCGCACCCTCCCGGAGTCCGGAGCGTCTTCCCCAGCCTGGCTGTGGGGTGGTGACAGGTCCCGTTGCCATCTCACATCCTTCCATCCCTTGGGATTTGCAGGAGCAGGATAAAAACCCCAGTTAAAACCACTCGGGTGGGACACGGGTGCAGCTGGGAGTGATGGGCAGTGGTGTCTGGGGTGCTGGTCGGCCAGGGGGGGTTCTGAGCAACACCCAGCCCTGGGGAAGGGGAATTTCCCCGTCACCCCGTGGAGAGAAAAGCAGCCGGAGCTTTTCCTCCTGGCTCCAGGTTGGTCACGGCCGCAGCAAAGCCAGTTGCATCCTCGGGTGCTGCCGGCACAGGGGGGACCCACCTGGGTGGGCTGCATCACCCCGGCCCTTCTCGCACCCATGGGCATCACTGTGCCGGGAGCAAGAGGCACCAAGAGAGCAACGAAACCAGCTCAGCTTCATCTCTTGTGGGGCCGAGCGTCACACGCGGCTCCTCCTGCCCAGAAGGGACAAGGGGAACGTTCCTGCCCCGAGGAACTTGGGGTTTGGACGAGGTGACGCGTCCCGCTGGGCGACTGCTGTCGGTGCCCCAGCACCCTTGTGCCAGCCCCTGGTTGGCAGAGCCATCAACTTGCCCTCGTTTTCCCCCATTCCTTTTCAAAATCCACCCGAATCCCTCCTTTCCCACGTCAGCTCCGGGCTCTCGGCAGCAACCGCGAATTATTTCAGCTCTCAGCGAGGACCTGGGGATGGATCCTGCTCCTCTCGCGCTGGTGTAACCCCAGATTTCTGCTCCTGCTCCGCCAGCTCCCCCATTCCAACCTCCGCTACCCCTGACGTCAAACCCCGAACGCGAAGGAAACGGGGCCAAATCCTGATTTCGGCAGCATGGGGGGAAACCAGGAGGGCAACGCTGAGCTGGGTGCAGCCCCGGACCTCGCGGCGACACTTCCCCGACTCACCTACAGCATCCGCGTCCCTCAGACGCCCGCGGCGCTGCCTGGCCCCGCTCCTGAGCTCGGAGGCGACGCACGGGGCTCAGCCGGGGCAGCTCCGCTCCGTGCCGTGCGCCCCGGCTTGGAGGAGCTTCATGGGTCTGCTCCCCTCCTGCTGCCTGTCCCGGCCCGGCCCGTCCCCGCTGCCACAACCTCGCCCGTCCCAGCGGGGGAACCTCTCGGTCCCCGTCTCAGCCCCGGGAGCTCGGCGCGAGCGGCCCCCGTTGTCCGAACGCGGCCGCTCGGCAAAGGCTTCTGTGGTCTGGATGTGGGAGAAGTCCAACAACAAAAAAAATGTTTCTTATTACTGCCTCTTCCTGCCTGGCTTCTCTCCACCACTCCCAGCTAATAAAGCATTTCCTATTGCTGAGCACACATCCACCGCCAGCCTCCCTTCCTCCCGCGCACCGGGGCCCAGCTCCATCCTGGTTGCTCTCCCTCGACCCGTTCCTCCCGCCCTCGTCCTTCACCAGCCGCTTTCCCTCCTGGTTTCCCGGCGTTCGAGGCAAAGCCAAGCCCGTGCTTGGGGGGGGGGAATGTCCATCGTGGAGCATCTAAAAGCCTTTGGCGCCGCCGCCACCGGTTCCTTTGATGGTGGGAAGGGTCTGGAGAGATGCTACGGGAGTGACCTTGACGGGCTTGGCCGTCTCTCCTCTTCCAGCATCCAACCCGCGTGGCGTTGGGAGCACCACGGTGGAGCCGAGGGGCTCCCCGGTTCTTTGGTGCTGGCTGCAACGCTTCGGGGTGCTGGGCAGGGGAGGTTTTCTCCCCCTGGGGTGTAACGTGGTGTTGTGGGGGGCTGCCGAATGGTCACCCCACGGGGGATGCAGGGCTGGGCTTGGCCAAAGGGCTTCTCTTGGCTCCTCTGCCACCGTGGCCCTCGGCCGGCTCTGGGATGGCTCCAGCGGGGCCGTTCCCACGGGGGGAGGTTGGGCACTTCCCGCTCCCCCAGGACACGTGGGGCGGCGGAAGAGCCGCTTCCCCTTTTTTTTTGGCCCTTTTTGGGGCTGCTCTTTTGGGCCACCCCACTCGGAGCAGCTTCGCCCTCCTCTTGTCCCCCTCTTCTTCCCTCCATCCTCTGTTGCATCACCAACCCCAACCTCATCCCAACCCAACCGGGCGAGCGCGACCGCCAAGCTTTGAGTCTCGCCGGCCGCCTCTCTCCGGCTATCGCCCGGGATCTAGGAAGTCTTAAACAAACAAAAGCACAAAACCAGGATAAAACATGAGGGACCTTCACGCGTGACCTTGCCCGCGACAGGGCTGGCTGCTTTGCCGAGCTGGCGCGGGGGAAACGGGCGGTTTCCATCAGATAGGAGCCGCCCGGGAGGAAGCCGGTGCCTGCAGATGTCTTATCGCCGTGACCATCTTTGCTCCGGCGCACGGGTCCCGGGGATCTGCCCAACGATCGGTCCCTCCCGAGGTTATTCCTGGATGGCTCCTGCGTCCCCGCTGCCTTCCATGGGCTTCGGCATCGCCACGGTGGGAAAGTCAATTCGTGGAGTTCTTGAAGCTACTGGAGTCCACCCGTTGCCCCGGCGCTGCCAGGGCACCACNTGTGGAGTCCTTGAAGCTACTGGAGTCCGCCCGTTGCCCCGGCACTGCCAGGGCACCACGACCCCGTGTCCCTCAGCACCACATCTCCAGGGCTTCCAAACCCCTCCAGGGATCATCAACCTCTGGGCCAGGGCTTCTTCCAGTGCTTCCCAGTCCTTTCCAGTGCTCGCCTGGAGAGGTTTGTTAAATGAGCTCACCAACCCCACCCCAGGTTCTCTTTACCGCGGGGTGATCCCTGCCCTCGGTTGGGGCAGACGGGCTGACTCAGCCGGGCTGGGCACCGGGCTGAGCACCAGCAACACCGCGACTCACGGTTCCATGCCGGCCCTGCCCGCCATGGCTCAACCTCCAGCCACCCCCTGGAAGCCAAAGTGAGAATTTCCATCATCACCACACACCGGGGTTTCACCCCTGGACCGCGGTTGGGCTCGTCCAGCCGCCTCTCAGGGTTTCACCGAGCTCTGCCCGGAGGTGGACGAGGTGCCGGTGGGAGCCCGGTGCTCCCTTCCCCCTGCGCGGTGGGATCCAGGCGGGTGCTGGCACGGCGCTGGATGCTCCATGTGCAGCCCGCCCCCGGCTCATCTGAGAGATGCCACCAGGAGCTGGAGAAGGAGCTGGTGAAGGAGCTGGAGAAGGAGCTGGTGAAGGAGCTGGAGAAGAAGCTGGAGAAGGAGCTGGAGAAGGAGCTGGTGAAGAAGATGGAGAAGGAGCTGGAGAAGGAGTTGGAGAAGGAGCTGGTGAAGAAGGGCAGCCAAATGCCGGCGAGCCCAACGTGAGCCAAGGGCTGGAGGAAAACAGACGCGGAGGTTGTGGCTCCTCCCTGCTGAGCATCCGTCCCTGCTGGTCCAAAGCTCCCGGTGCCCTCCTCAAAGCCTGAGCTGCAGCCTAAGGGTGGGGAGTGGGGGCTTCTGTCCCCTTAAAAAGGGAGGAGGCTCCATGCTTGGGCAAGGGTTATTTATTGCTACTTAACCAGTGCTTCGAGCGGCTCTTGCTGCCAGTGCCTCTCCCAGTGGCTCCATCCCTGGGTGCTCGGGTGCTGTAGGAGCCAGGGGGGGCTGCTCAGAGCATCCAGCACCCCCATTTCACCTCAGGATGGAGCCGGATTTAAGAGAAGCTTGAGTTCCGGGGGGCCCAAAGCTCACTGCCCCCGCGGGCACCAACATCCAACCAAAATCCAGCCGCACGATCCCGGTGGGGCTGCAGGGGTGAAGCTGAGGGGTCCTGGGGTGCAGGTCAGAGCTCTCAGGGGGTGATTTACTTGGGAGCAGGGTCCACAAGGTCCTGTCCTGGGTTCCTGGGGTGCCCACGAGTACCCCAAGTTTGGCTCCCAGCTTCCAGAGCTCCCCATAACCCTCCTGCGGTGCTGAGCTGCTCCCCTCCGGCAAGCCTGGGTTTATCTGTCCATCTGCCACCCTGGAAGACGCAGGAGGGGGGAGTTAATGTCACCGAGGGGGTGACGGGGTGGCCGGGGGATGCTGGCAACAGCAGGAGGAGGAAGGTTCCTGCCAGCCCGACGAGCAGCCCTGAGCTTTATTCCTTGGATCAATCCTGTTAACATGGCAACCGCTGCCGTTTGAATTTGCAGGGCCGCGTCCCGCCGCGCGCCGCGGTGGGATCAAGATCTCGAGAAGATCAAAGAGGCAAAAATTAAATAAATAAAATAATAATAACAACCAGGAAAAAAGGGGAAAACGAAGAGAAAAAGCTGCTTCTGCAGCAGCCCCGCTCCGTGGAAGATCCAGGGGCTCAGAGGTGGGTCGAGGAGGGAGAGGACAAGGGGCTGAGTGAGGGGGTCAGGAACCCAGGAGCACATGGGCTGGAGCATCTCAGCTGGGTTCCTCCACAGCGTCCTCCACCCTTGGGGATCCTGCTGTTGAGGGAAGCCACCCCCGTGCCAGAAAAACGAGCAGGTCCAAGGGGACGGCTGAGACCTCGCCCCCGACCCTGACACCTCTCATGTCTTCTTCTCTTTCTTCTTTTTCTCCTTCTTCTCCTTCTTGGCCTGTTTCTTCTCCTCCTTCAGCTCCTTGTACTTCCACTGGGGCGGCTGCAGCAGGTTCTTGTCCTTGGAGCGCTGCCGCCGCTCCTTGCAGCAGGAGGAAGGGCTCGAGTCTTTGCTCACTTTGATTTTGGGGACGGGTTCCCCGGGGAAGATGATGTTGCTGCGGCGCAGCCAGAGCGGGAGGAAGCTGAGGAGGCCCCCGGCCGGTCGGCGCGGTGGCATCAGCCGGATCTCCGACATGGCTTGGCCGTTGCAAGAAGACGCGCTGGTGCCGGAGCACGAGGTGGAATCGGCGTCGTCATCGTCCGGATCGGGCACGTGCTGCCCGAGGATCTCCGGCACGGACAACCTGGGCTTGCCCACTTCAGGGGGGCTGTCAGGGCAGACGGTTTGGCAAGCGGTGGCCACGAAGGGGCTGGCGAGGGAGGTGGTCATCCTCACCATGTGGTCCATCACGCCATCGTCCTGGGGGTCGCGGGGGATGTTGAAGGTGAACGCCGAGCGGATCTTCTCCGACAGCCTCTTGCCCCTGGATTTGGAGCTCAGGGCTTTGGCCACCAGCTCCGCCAGGGCCGGCCACTCGGGTCGGTACTGGCTGCCGAACTGCTCCGCTCGCGGGCGCCGCAGGAGGCTCCGGATCCTCACGGTCGTCTCGAAGCGGCCGGTGAAAGCCGCCCACTCCCTGGCCGTCTTCCCCTTGATGGCATCCACCGCTTGCAGGTCCGCTCCTGGAGACACCGGGGATGTAGAGACCATCACCGCAACGTCTCACCCTCCCGGAGCTCAGGGTTGCAGTGACACCACCCACCTTTTCCCCCCTAAAATCCCAGAAAACCCCCGTGGAGGTGCTCACCGGCCAGGAGCAGGGCGGTCACGCAGTCCTGCCGGCCCTGCACCGCCGCCTTCATCAGCGCCGTCAGGCCCCGCGGGTCCCGCTTGTCCACCTCGAGCGAGGGGTAGTAGTTGAGGAGGTAGTTGACGATGGTGATGTGTCCTTAACAGGCCAGAGAGAAGCTGCGTTAGAGTTTCGACAGTTAACGGGTGGTACCCGCTGGTGCTGGAGAAGAGCATTTAGGATCTCACGAGGAGGAAGATGCAGGAGCTCAGAGAGATCGAGGGCTGAAAGGGTTTGGATTTCCTTGGGTTTGGGTTTCTTTGGGTTTGGGTTTCTTTGGGTTTGGGTTTCCTTGGGTTTGGGTTTCCTTGGGTTTGGGTTTCTTTGGGTTTGGGTTTCCTTGGGTTTGGGTTTCTTTGGGTTTGGGTTTCTTTGGGTTTGGGTTTCCTTGGGTTTGGGTTTCTTTGGGTTTGGGTTTCTTTGGGTTTGGGTTTCCTTGGGTTTGGGTTTCTTTGGGTTTGGGTTTCTTTGGGTTTGGGTTTCCTTGGGTTTGGGTTTCTTTGGGTTTGGGTTTCTTTGGGTTTGGGTTTCCTTGGGTTTGGGTTTCTTTGGGTTTGGGTTTCTTTGGGTTTGGGTTTCCTTGGGTTTGGGTTTCTTTGGGTTTGGGTTTCTTTGGGTTTGGGTTTCCTTGGGTTTGGGTTTCTTTGGGTTTGGGTTTCTTTGGGTTTGGGTTTCCTTGGGTTTGGGTTTCTTTGGGTTTGGGTTTCTTTGGGTTTGGGTTTCCTTGGGTTTGGGTTTCTTTGGGTTTGGGTTTCTTTGGGTTTGGGTTTCCTTGGGTTTGGGTTTCTTTGGGTTTGGGTTTCTTTGGGTTTGGGTTTCCTTGGGTTTGGGTTTCTTTGGGTTTGGGTTTCTTTGGGTTTGGGTTTCCTTGGGTTTGGGTTTCTTTGGGTTTGGGTTTCTTTGGGTTTGGGTTTCCTTGGGTTTGGGTTTCTTTGGGCTTGGGTTTCTTTGGGTTGGGGTTTCTTTGGGTTTGGGTTTCTTTGGGTTTGGGTTTGGCCGTGTTAGGGAGCAGCGCTGGTGCACCGGCTGCGTCAGAGAACGCAGGGAAGTCCGAAAATGCAAAGAAAATTCATCGGTTCCAGCAAGGATGAAGTGGGAATCAAGGGGGACCCCACCTTGGAGACCTTCCTCCTCTTCCCTGTGGCTAATCAGGGTGGAGGGAGCTTGGATCTTCATGAGGAAAATCCATCATTAGTGGAGCTTTGGTCCCTACGTGTGGCATTTGCTGTCTCGGACCTGGCAAAGGCGACTTTTCTGGGGTGGCTCCAGCTACTCGGGCGAGACACGCTCCAAGACATCGTTGCTGGAGAAACATCCCTTTTTTTTTGCATCATCTACCCGGTTTTAAGATGGTTCCAAGCTGACCCTTAAACTTAGACGAGGAGGGTGACATCCCTCTTGACTCTCAGCTTTCCCAACGGCTCGTTCAGGGGTTTTTGGAGAGGAGACGCAGGGGACGGGGAGGTCCCATCCCTGCGGCGGTGCTCACCTGCCTGGGCTGCCATCATGAGGGCCGTGTTGCCGTCCTTGTCCTGCTGGTTGATGTTTATGTAGGGGCACTTCTGCAGCAGGGGCACGATGTCCACAAAGCCCTTGTAGCAGGCGAGCATCAGCGCGTTCTGGAGAGAGAGGGAGCAGCGCTCAGCGCCGGGCTCCACATCGCGCCGTCCTCCCCATTTCTCCTCCACAACCCCAAACCGAGCAGGCGAGGTTCTGCTTCAAGCCTTGCATCAACCCCAGGAGCTCCAGCCCTCGTCAAAACCATCCCACCAAGGACTCCCCACCAGCTTTAGCTGCCGCCACCCTCTGGGATTTTGCCTTTTCTTGGGAAATCCTCCTCCCCAAGGTGCTCGCTCAGCCGCTCGCTCACTCACCCGCCCGTTGATGTCCAGCTCCGTGGCCTCGCTCCAGCTCACCCCGCGCTCCAGCCTCTCCTGCACCAGCTTGGCATCGTTCCTGGCGCAGCACTGGTAGAGGCTGAGGTCCCCGGCACCACCAGCCCCCGGGGATGGCTCGTAGCAAGGGTAGACGGAGTCGTCGGACAAGATGCTGATGGTGTCCGAGGGCTCCGACGGACCGACATCATCCTCCTCCTCCTCATAGTGCAGCTCGGGATCGGAGGCATCCAGGCTGGAAGCAGCGGCGGCCGCAGCGTGTTCTCCTCCACCGCAGGCATCTGTCATCCGGCCTGGCTGGGGGGAGCGAGCCCAGCTTGGCCCCCAGCCCAGCCTGGGAGCCGGAGCCTCTCCCGGGGGGACGAGGGGGCACTTCGGGACCGTTCACTCCCCCCTGTGCGGATACAGAGGGGGTGTGGGAACCGCGTGGGCTCCGACATCCCTCGTCCAGCCGGGAAGCCTTGCTCGGCTCCCAGCCACCAGCATCTCCCAGTTTCCATCCTCCTCCCAGTGCGGACACTGGTGTCGGGCGCTGGGATGTGAAACCCTGGGGTGAGGTGGAGCAGCTCCCCAGGGCACCATCTCCAGCAGAACCCAGGGAAACAGGGGTAAACTTGGGTGTTTGAAAGGTGGATAAAGATCCCAGGGTCTAGGTGTGGAAAACAGGGAATGAGGGGCTTGGGAATATCTCCGGGGCAATAGGGATCGATGCTGAGCAGGGTGCTGAGCATCTGGGGCAGGGACGGAGGAGCTGCGGCCCGGCAGCAGAAATTAAACCGGTTTGCAATTCCATTAAGCTTTCCCACCCCTCTTGGACATTCCAAAGCCGGCTCTTGGGGATGAGGGATGTTCTTTCTCGTCTCATCCTGATCTTACCTGGGGCTGCTGAGCCCTTCCCGGCGGGTCCCTGGTCGGCCGGGCAGCATCACGGCTCCAACCAGGCGCGAAAAACTTCTCGAGAGACGGCGGAAAAATCACCCCGGAGCCTTTCGCAGCGAGGAAGAGGCTTCTGCTCCCGCTCCGAGGTGGCCCTTTAGGCACCAAAGCTGTGAGAACCTGCACGTTGACGTGGGCTCCCTTAACCCGAGGTATCTTAATTTAAACTGTTGCTTAAAATGGCTCCATCCAGCCTGAGCAGGATCAGGGCTGCTCGCCCGGGATTTAAGCATCTTTAGCTGACGAGCTGCCGGGGAGTCCTGGGGCTGGAGTTTTGTACCTGTCTCACCTCGGTAAGACGCCGCTGCCCGAGTAGCCCCCAGGAGCTCGACTCAAATCCCCCCAGTTCCCTTCCAGCTCCTTTTGGGTGCAGCTGAACTTGCTGCTTCAGGATCTGCTGCTGCTTTGGCCAAAGGCACAGATGTCTGAAACCATTTGGAGGCGTTAAATAATTCTACGCCCCCCTCTTTTAGGTGTCTTGGAGCCTCCATCCCCCTCCTTCTCTGGGCATGGTGATGCCAAAGCCCTCAGGGCAGCCTTAGCCGAGCAAGAACTGGTTTCTTGAATTCCACATGGACCTTGACTGGTCTCTTATCTTCATCTCTAAAGGGTTTCTCTTTTTTTTTGTGTGTGTGTGGTTGGTTGGTTTTTAAGTGTTTTCCTGAGGTCCTGGGGCCAGCCGGCCTGTGGAAGCTGGGAAAGGGCGTTTTTAGTCCCCGACTCAGCTATTTTTGTGGTAAAACCGCCCTGAGTTTGGTCCCGGAGCGAGTGGTGGGAGGCCACGGTCTTCATTTAAAGCAGAGTGCCAAAGGTCGCTTTGCTTGGCTCCTTCGACATGAAAATACGGAGCAGCTGAAGGATCCCAGCTGCTTCCTCCGGGCTGGGCTCATCCTGCTGGGAAGCACAAGCTGAGGAACCCAGTGCTGGACATCAGGATCCTGATGCTGAACACCACAGAGATGGAGCTGGGCACTGTCCCCCCAAACCCTGGTGTCCTCCCGACCATGTCCAGCCCTGCCAGGGGTGCTCTGAGCCCTTTGGCACTGCCCGTACCAGCTCCCTCTGGGCTGCTCGTCCCCAGAGCTGGGGGGGAACCTCAACAGTGCTGGATCCCCTATTGCAGCACCTAGAACCCACCCTCAGCCCCAGATCTGTTATTGCAGCACCTAGAACCCACCCTCAGCACCAGATCCCCTACTGCAGCACCTAGAACCCGCTCTCAGCACCAGACCCTCTATTGCAGCACCTAGAACCCACCCTCAGCACCAGACCCTCTACTGCAGCACCTAGAACCCACTCTCAGCCCCAGATCTGTTATTTCAGCACCTAGAATCAGCCCTCAGCTGCGGATCCCCTCTTGCAGCGCCTAGAACCCTCCCTCGCCCCTCTCTTTGAGGCCGAGCCCCTCTCCTCCCGCTGCGCCGCCGGGATGCCGTGGGCAGCACGATGTCACCCCGGCGTGACACCTCCTGCCCCGTAACCAGCCTCCCGCGCTGCCTGATCTCGGGGGAGGACCGGGAGCAGCTTTAGGGCTTAGGGAGTTATCTGGGGAGCTCGGTGCCGTAATCTGCCGCCTGCCGCAAGCAGGAGGCTCTGAGCCGGTTGCGTAAGGACGAGCTTCGCGGTGCTGCTGTTGCCACCCGCCCGGCGTTTGCCGGTGCCGTCGGTGCGGTTGGACATGGGGTTGCCCCCAGCGGGGTCCAGCCTTATTGGGGCAACCAGGCCATGGAAGGAGCCAGGGATGGGGTGGCATCAAGGGAGACATTTCTTGCAGAGCCTCCTGCCGCTGCTACTGCTGCTGCTGGGGCTTTGCAAAGCCGCCGGTTGCCACAAGGGGATGCCGGAGCCCGTGGGAGGCGGCTCAGCCCCGGCTGGTCCCGGTTGCTCCTCCCGGGGTTACCGAGCAGCTCCCGGTCTGTGCTCGCTGCCTCCAACTCCTCCTTGTCCTCCCACCGGGCTGGAAAGACTCAGATGACTCCCTAGAAAGTAGTGAAGGGGGGCCCAGTTTAAGTCTTTGATTCTCTTCCTCTTCTTCTTCTCCTTCTTCTTTTTCTTCTTCCTCTTCTTTCCCTTCTTCCTCTTCTTCTTCTCCTTCTTTTCCTTCTTTTTCTTCTTCCTCTTCTTTCTCTTCTTTCCCTTCTTCCTCTTCTTCTTCTTCTCCTTCTTCTTCTTCCTCTTCTTCTCCTCCTTCTTCTTCTTTTTCTTCTTCTATTTCTTCTTCTTCTTCTTCCTCTTCTTCTTCTTCTTCATCTTCTTAATGATTTACTTCAAAAAGAAGTTTGTGTGTAGATGTCATTGCATCCTTCCCAATGTGATGGTGTCCTCTGGGACGTCTCAGCATCCTTCCAGATGTGATGCTGTCCTGGATCTCATAGCATCCTTCCAGATGTGTTGGCTTCCTCCCAGCCATCATACATCCTTCCAGATGTGGCTGCATCCTCCCAGATGTCACAGCCTCCTCCCACACACCACAGCATTCTCTCTGGCTTCATTGTACTCATCTGTTCCATCCTGGACAGAAGGAGGGACATAAATGTCCCGGCTGACACGAGGAGCTGGGTGTGGGGAGGAGAACGGCCCCGCCCAGGGCATCGGGGATGCAGAAGATCCATCGCTCGCTCTCCCCGTGAACCTGCACGCACTAAATCACGGTTGATGCTCCGGAGCATCGGCGCAGGTCGGGGGGGTTGGTAACGGGCTGAGAGGGCAGCTCTGATCTTTTGCCCCTTGCCCAAGGTCCGGCTGGGAGAGCCGAGCCCGGTGGTCTGGCCCAGGTCACTCATCCCTCACCGCCCGGTCATCTCCATCACAAAACCAGGGCGCAATAACTCAGCATGGAAGGGAAGTGGAGGGCGTTGATTTAAACGCGGGGACGGGCTCTCCTAACCCTGAACCACCTCGTCGTGGTCGGGGCCGGGTCACGGCCGAGAGCAGCTCCTGTCCCGTGGGACGGCGTGGACACGGTGATGGTGTGGACACGGTGATGATGGTGACACGGTGATGATGGTGACACAGTGATGATAGCGACACAGGGACGGTGTGGACACCGTGACTCACTTTACCTCATCCAGCCCCGTTGGGTGATGCCCAGGGAAGGAGCCGAGGCGGCTGCTGTGTCACCCGGCTCCCATCCCAGCCATAAATCAGCGGCGGGCGTCACCCCACGAGATGACAAAGCCACCCCTGCGCCGGCAGCCGGTGCGAACCAGGGGTCGAGCCGTGATTTACGCCCCCGTGGCCCTCGGGGGGTGGTGGGATGGGCAGGCTGCCGCTGCCGCCGCGGTCCCTGCGCGGTAAAACCCGCGACGAGCAGGAGCTGCGGGGGATCCCGTCAAGCGCGACCCGAGGATTTCCACACCATTGTGCAAAATTCCTCCCGCCGAGGGGGAATTTCTCCCTGTGGCAGGTCCTGAGGAATGTCCCCCCCTTGCCGTGGATGTCACCGGTGAGGACGAAATGCTCCGAGCATCCCTTGGGCTCCGCCGACCCCCTTGGGGAGCTGCTGGGTGGGACACCTCACCTCCAGCACTGGGGGCAGCTCTGGGCCCTTCACTGCAAGAAGGATCTGGAGGGGCTGGAGCGGGTCCAGAGGAGAGAGACCAGACTGGGGAAGGGACTGGAGGGGAAATCTGCTGAGGAGAGGCTGAGGGAGCTGGGGCTGTTCAGCCTGGAGAAGAGGAGGCTCAGGGGGGACCTTCTCACTCTCTCCAACCCCCTGAAGGGAAGGTGTAGACAGGAGGGGGATGGGCTCTTCTCTCAGGCAATTTGTGCCAGGCCGAGAGGGCCCGGCCTGAAGCTGCCCCAGGGGAGGTTTAGGTTGGATGTTGGGAAGCTCTTCCTCACAGCAAGGGGGATCAAACCCTGGGCTGGGCTGCCCAGGGAGGTGGTGGAGTCACCGTCCCTGGAGGTGTTTAAGGCCAGCCTGGATGCCACACTTAGTGGCAGGGTTTAGCTGAGTGGTGGTGTTAGGTCACAGGCTGGACTCGATGTTCTAAGAGGTCTTTTCCAGCCCTTAAATATTCTCTGATTCTCTGATTCTCTGACAATAACCCCCTTGTTTGGGGCCAGAACATCCCCGGGGGTGCCACACGTTGAGCGGGGGAAGCCGCACGGCTGCTCGCTCCAGCACGTGCTCTAAAGCGGGGATGATTTCCCTGGGATTTACCTCGAATGCACGTTAAGACCATAAAGCGCCTTAGCCGGGGCTTCGGGCAGGTGGCCGGGCAGGGGCGGCGTCTCCAGGTGGCACAAGAACTTGGGGTGTGGGGAGGAGGTTTACAAGGAAAAATTCCCTATGGCAGGGGAAAAATAAAAGGCAAAATAAAAGGCAAACGTGGATTTTGCTGCCTTATTTTACAGCTCGGCCGAGGTGGTGCTGCCAGAGAAGGTTCTGGTCCTGGCACGGTCCCACTTTGCTGCCTCTAAAAGGTTTGGGTGGATTTTCGAAGCGATTTCTGCCTCGTTTCTGCTCCTGTAGCAGCGTCGTCAATTCAAAACTTTATTTTATTTTATTTTTTACGAGGCTTTTGCTTCAGTTTAGCTTTTTGCTTTTGTTTTTAGAGTCCAGCTTGAGGCCGGCACGACCGGCAACGCTGAGCCCAAACCGGCAGAGAGCCGCTGGACCGAGGGTGTGCGCGGGGAGCAGGATTGGACCTTGGGGACTTATCCAACCAGACTCTTCGGCGTTGCCAGAAACCCACTGAATGTGTCTCCTCGAACCCGCAGCCGAGGCTCCGGCCGCTCCGATTCCCACCCCCACCCCCCGGTCTTTTTAATTTAGGGCCTTGGGGTTAAAAAAAATAAATAAAAGCCAAGCGAGAGGCTTTTCTGATTAAATTACAGCCGGCCAGAGCTGGAGCCGGAGATCAATTTCAATTTCTCCTTTTTTTTTTTGGTAGGTTTTGGAGCGGGGGAAGCACCAGGGGAGGGAACAGAAAAGAGAAGCTGGGGCCGGGGGGGGAGAAAAATCAGACTTGCTAATTCCCCGGCTGTAATTATAGCTAAAGAGAGCCGGTGCCACGGGAGGTCCCTGGTGTGCGAGGAGTAATTTAGGGTCGCCTGGCGAAGCATCCATGAAATTTGGAAGGAGAAGGGGTTTTCCCACCCCCGCCGGTAATTGTATTTCTGGTGCCGCAGATGGTGCCGGCTCCGGATCTTCGCTATAAAGAAGATGGATCGCGGCACGCGGAGGCGGCCGAGGGGACGGCGGCGCTCGCTCGCTCGCCTCCCTGATGAGCATGATCCATCAGGCTCTTTACGAGGCAGCGGGAGCCGGGGCAATAAGGAATTAGCCGGCAGGTAAAGGCCACTGCAGCCATTCTTCGGCTGGTGGCCCAACCTCTACCTGAGGTTCTTTCCAGCCTGGTGTTCACCGTATCCCTCGGCATCCCCAAATCTCCATCAAAAAGTTGTGGATTCTCCATCTCTGGGGAATTTCAAGACTCGCCCGGGACGCGTTCCCAGGCAACCAACTCTAGGTGATCCTGCTTTGATGGGAGGGTTGGACTTGATGGTCTTTAAAGGTCCCTTCCAACCCCGACCATCGTAGGATTCTCAGAAAACCGGGTCCTCACCGGGAGCCCAGGTCCAGGTAAGGGTGAGGTGGAACCAAGGTGGTCACCCGCACGGGGGTGGAGGTGCCCAATATTCACCCGATGTTCGGGATAACTCTTGAAACCATGACCTTGGAAGACCCGTTAGGTCCTGGGAGGGGGCTGAGGAAGAGCCCAAGCTCGGCAGAGAAGGTCTCATGGGCCATGGAGGGTGGGATGAAGGGAGGGATGAAGGGAGGAATGAAGGGAGGGATTAAGGGAGGGATGAAGGATGGCATGAAAGTTGGGATGGAGGGAGGGATGNGAGGGATTAAGGGAAGGATGAAGGATGGGATGAAGGATGGCACAAAAGTTGGGGTGAAAGGAGGGATGAAGGGAGGAATGAAGGGAGGGATTAAGGGAGGGATGAAGGATGGCATGAAAGTTGGGATGGAGGGAGGGATGAAGGGAGGGATGAAGGGAGGGATGAAGACTGGGATGGAGGGAGGGATGAAGGGAGGGATGAAGACTGGGATGCCCTGAGCTCAGGAGGGACCGGTGCTGGAACCGGCTTTGGTGATTTACAAGATGTGACAAGGGCAGCTGAAGATGATGGATGGGAGGTGGGAAACGCCGCTCCCCAGCTGGGCTCCGCTGGTGTTGGGACGTCCCCAGCTATTTATCATCTATCCCCAGGCCCCTGCAGGACTGAACACCCAGTGTCCAGCACACGCTGGCTGCGTTAACCCTTTCCGAGGGGTGAGTCTCCCCTGCCCGGATCCTGGCGACAGCAGGAGGAGGAGGTTTTGCTCTCACTCTTCCTTTCTGCCCCAAAGCACCCACAGATGAGGGGCTGCTGCTGCTCCAGAGGAGACAGGGGCTGGGCAGGCTCCTTCCCACATGGCGAACAGAGTTTTCTCCTTTTTCCAGGCTCTTTTTTTGAGCTTTTGGAGGCTGTGATGGGTGGGCAGCACCAGGCAGGCTGAGACCCGCAGCTCATCACAGGAGTGAGGGCGCCGAGCCCCAGCATCACCCGCGAAGGGAAGGGAGGTGATGGGGCAGCTGGGAACCCCCCGGACCCCCGGCGCTGCCGCTGCCTCCCGCAGCTCCTCGGCCAGCGCCGCCTTATTAGATTTGACCAAATATTAGGGGAGTGTTTGGAAGGTTAATTAACACAAGGCAGCGCGGCCTGGGAACGCGGCGGCGCCGGCGGGCGAGCCCTTGGCCAGCCGAGTTCAGCTCGGGGAGCTGAAGTAAAACCTGGTGGGCCCAGGACCACCCGGTGGCTTTTCACCACCCCAAGGTCTCCTCTGGGCAGGATTCGACCTGGCACCGGCCGATCCTTCTGTGCAGTGTCAGGGTGTCCCCGATGCTGCGCATCCCGGGTATCGCAGCCCTAGAGGTACCGAGCACGTAGGGGACCTGCTCAGCAGTGGGAAACTGAGGCACGAAGCTGAGAGCGGAGCTGGATGAACGCTGGAGAGCTGCGGGGACCTGCTCAGCAGCAAGAAGCCTCCTCATCTCCCATCCTGGGAGCTGCTTCTCACCCGACGTGAGCTCCCAGGGGTCGGATGAAGCCAGGAACAGCCCTCGGTGCTGGAATTGGAGCAGGGCGATGGATTTTCCTTCTGCATTCAGAGGAAAATCCTCCTCCTGGCAGCTCGGCGGTGACGGGATCTCCTCCAGCATCACCATACTGGGAGATACTGGGTCCTATCACCAGTGAGGGCTAAACGAAGCTGAGCTGGAACCCAGGAGGCTTTTGGGGCTACGATATGGGGCAGTCACAGCGGCTTAGAGCCAATACACCGAGTGGCAGCAGCAATTTAACCCCTCATGCTGCCCCCACCGGCCCCGCGTGCGTGTCGGGGTGCAGCGGGGGGAACCCGGCGCTCCCACTCCCTGTCATGTTTTACACGGCCGGGCATGTGGTTGTATTTTGTTTTGCCAACCTTTGCTTTCCCCAGAGGAAGGAATGAAAGGGCCAGTGTGCCGCCAATTTATTGTGCCTCCCGAGAGCCCCCACGGCCGCCGAAAAAGCAGATGCCTTCTGCTTAATCTGGCCTGTTGCTATGTAAACCTCCTCCCCGGCTTTGATGTCCCCTATAAATACTCCATGTGTTTCCAATAAACTGGCATTTTTATCACTGGAGCTGTTAAAGGCAGATCTGTGTCAGATTTGTCCCTGGGCTCAGCTCGGCTCGGCTCCGGGGGGCGGGGGTTTCGCTGGGGGTAACCTCCCTGCCCTTGTCAAGGGGCTCATTGTATCTGGGTCCTGGGCTGGGTGGGGGCTGAAGCAGCGATGCCACCTCTCCTGGCTCCACCACGATGCTCCCAGAGGCAGGAGATGCTGTTTGGGTGCTGCTCCTGCATCGTCCTGCGCTGGGGACCCCTCAGAGGGGGTCAGATCCTGCCCAATCGGGGCTCCACAAGTGCCTCTGGCAGACAAGCAGCAAACCCAAGCTCCTTGGGGCTGATCTCCGGCATCCCCAGCCCTTAATTTTGTAGCGGTCAAAGGGTGGGCGAAAAAAAGAGTGACCCAGAAGCCAAGTCCTCCCTTCTTTTTGTTCGTCACCGCGACGTTGGGCCAAACCCCACTTCACCTGCTCAAAAACACCTTTGTCACCCCCCTGCAGCTCCCCCGCCGCCCTCACGCTGGGATAAATCTCTCTGATTATCGTTGTCACCCAAGGATGGAGCAAGACTCCCCCTTCCCCCAGCTCAGGCCAACTCCTCCGTCATCTTCAGGGCTCAGTCCCCGTCTGCTGGGAGCACACGAGGTTTTGGGGGGCTCAGTCCCCATCTGCTGGGAGCACATGAGGCTTTGGGGGGGCTCAGCCCTGACGAGGGGTCCCTGGGTCACAACTGGAGCATCAGCCCCGCTCCTCTCTGCAGGAGGAGATGGTTTGGGGTGTCTGCAACCCAGAGGATCCCTGCATGGATCACGCTCTGGGCACAACCAGCACCAAGCTGAGCTCCCCAGTAAAATCCAGTGGCAACTGGGTTACCTGCAGCAGGGCCGGGCAACCAGCGCCTCTGCCCTTTCAGGACGAGAGGACCCGGCCTGAANCAGGATCCTATTTATAACCTAACCTGAATTGTGCGGCGCACGGGGAAGGGGCCACAAAGAGCCAGTGATTTATGGACCTGGAAAAAAAAACCAACAATGCAGACCCTCCACGCTCTCCCCCGGCTCGAAGGGGAGACCCCGTCGCTCAGCGGGGACCAACCTGGGGAGGAGGGGTGTGTTTTGAAACGCCCCGGTTGGTTTGTGCAAGAGGAAAGCAGCTCCAGGGCTGGTTTTTGGGGTTGAAATGGGAACCTGGAGCTTCCCGGGTGGCCGATCCCCCCACCCCAGCCGCTCTCGGTGCAACATGGACAGAGCGATCTGCTCCAGCCCGTTGGTTTTTGCAGCTTCCACGATTGCACGTGGACATAGGTAGTAGGTTACAGGTTGGACTTGATGATCTCTATGGTCTTTTCCAACCTTGTTAATTCTGTGATTCTGTGATTCTGTTCTGTGGCATCTCAGCGGTTCAACGTTGCACGGCCGGCGGCTGTTGAAGATCACGAGGGTGCTCGTGCCCTTAGAATCGTAGAATCCTAGAATTAACCAGGTTGGAAAAGACCCGTAGAGCTCATCAGGTCCAACCTGTCACCTATTCCCTAACCTTGCAACGGTTCAGCGCCGCACCTTCAACCTTTCGACGGTTGTTGAAGGTCACGAGGGTGTTTGCACCCCGGGTTGTCTCCTGGTGCCCTCCTGCGCCACCGCTCACCTCGAGGTCCTGCCTAAAATTATTGAAGGGCTTTTAACCGACTCGCTTGGCTCCAAAGCGCTGACAGATTGCAAAGCCCCTCGTTACGGCGCAGGGGGAAGGGGAGGGCCGGCAGTGGAGCTCGTCCCTCCAAGGTCAAACGGCTTCCATCGCTCACCCCGGCCTTTCTAATGACGCTGTCACGGGGCGTCGGCACCTTTGGGGTGAAGGAAACCGGCCACCAGGTTTGGACACCCACGGCAGAGTCTCAGGGGTGGGTTTGGGGTGGTTGAGTCACAGAATCGGAGAATCTTTGAGGTTGGGAAAGACCCTTGGGATCATCGAGTCCAACCGTCAACCCTACTCTGCGAAGTTCATCCCCAAACCATCTCCCTCCCTGGCCCTGGTTAAATCCTGATACCCACCGTCATCGATGGTGATTAAGCTTTTTGATCTCATTTCACGGCTGGGAGCAGCTCAGAGGAACGTGTCCTGGTTGTCCCTTCCTCTGGTGGATCTCGGGGGGTTCCCTGTCCCACCTGCCCTCCC
Source organism: Todus mexicanus (assembly GCA_013389965.1). Lineage (NCBI taxonomy): Eukaryota > Metazoa > Chordata > Aves > Coraciiformes > Todidae > Todus > Todus mexicanus. The sequence goes on from WEIS01012729.1 coordinate 26,656, forward strand.
GTACCCCATCGTTCTGACCACATTTACCCTTCTTTTTCCTCAGAAACTGGGGAACTGCCAAGGCAAGGCTGGTGCCACCGCTGCCATCAATGGGTTTCTTGGCCCTTTGTACGTCTCTTGGGTTCCTGCTGCTGACATCTGAATTTGGAGCCGGGAATAGGTCCCTTCTGTGCCGTGACACGTTGGCGGTTGAAGGAACCCAGCAGAGCTTG
>WEIS01012731.1:0-11650 GCA_013389965.1 Todus mexicanus
TAATCCCTCATCATTCCCCACAAGTGGAGGGATAGAGGAAGAGAACACAACCTGTGCTCCCAATCCCTTGACCAGATGTCCCAAGACTCTGAAATCCTTCTTCATTGTCCTTGGAGGAGTTCTTCCTATTTCATCACTGCCTACGTGAAGCAACAAAAGAGGATAATAATCAGAGGACTCTACTAGGGAAGGAAGCTTCTTCCTTACATCTTTAACCCAGGCCCCCAGCAGGCAACAGACCTCCCTGTGTCACATGTCCGGTCTGCATATTGGGTCTTTTACTCCCTTAAGCAGTGAGTCACCAATGACAATGACCCATCTTTTAATCCTTACTGAGGTGGTTTTAATGCAGGAGGCAGTTCAGCTAGACTTTGGTGACACCTCAAAGCAGGAAGAATCATCAGTTGTTCAAAGCTGGTGGTCACTGAAGCTAAAAAATGTAATGCTGTTTCACAGAATCACAGGTTGTAAGGAGTCTCTAGAGGTCATCTAGTCCAATCCCTCTACTAAAGCAGATTCACCTAGATCAGGCTGCACAGAGACATGACCAGGCAGATTTTGAAAGTCACTAGAGAGGAAGACTCCACAACCTCTCTGAGCAGCCTGTTCCAGTGCTCTGTCACCCTCAACTCTTTTAGTCCTTATTTACAGTCAAAGGTGTTTTGAGAATGTGGCCATCAGTGATGCTTAGTTATAAAAGATGGGTCTTTGCTTTGTACTCTGGGTACTGAAGATGCCTAGCAGGCAGCATCATAGAATAATTCTGGTTGAAAGAGACCTTCAAGATCAAGTCAAACCGCTGACCCAGCACTGCCAGGTCACCACTAGACAATGTCCCTAAGCATCACATCTGCAGGTCTTTTAAATACCTCCAGGAATGGTGACTTCACCTCTTTCCCGGGCAGCCCATTCCAGTGCTTGACAACGCTTTTGGTGAAGACGTTTTTCCTAATATCTAGTCTAAACCTCCCCTGGCGCAGCTTGAGGCTGTTTCCTCTTGTCCTTTCACTTGCTACGTAGGAAAAGAGACCAACCCCTACCTTGCTACAACCTCCTTTCACGTAGTTGTGGAGAGCAATAAGGTCTTTCCTCAGCCTCATTTTCTCCTGGCTAAACAACATCAACCTCTCTGCTGCTCCTCATAAGACTTGTTCTCTAGGGCCTTCACTAGCTTAGTTGCCCTTTTTTGCACACACTCCAGCACCTCAATGTCTTCCCTGTAGTGAGAGTCCCAAAACTGAATACAGTATTTGAGGTGTGGCCTGACAAGTGCCAAGGACATGGGTACAATCACTTCCTTACTCCTGCTGGCCACATGCTTGCTGATACAAACCAGGATGCTGTTAATCCCCTTGGCCACCTGGGCACACTGCTGGCTCATGTTCAACCAGCTGTCAACCAACACCCATAGGTCCTTAATCTGCCAGGCAACTTTCAGCCACTCTTCTTCAAGCCTGTAGCACTGCACGGGGTTGCTGTGACCCAAGTGCAGGACCTGGCACTTGGCCTTGTTTGACCTCATCCAATTGGCCTCTGCCCATTAATTCAGCCTGTCCAGATCCTTCTGTAGAACCTCTCTACCCTCAAGCAGATCAACACTCCGGCTTAATTTCATGTCATCTGCAAATTTACTGATGGTGCCCTCGATCCCCTTGTCCCAATCATTGGCAAAGACATTAAAAAGAACTGGCCCCAGTACTGAGCCGTGGGGAACATCACTTGTAACTGACGACCAACTGGATTTAATTCCGTTCACCACCACTCTCTGGGTTCAGCCATCCAGCCAGATTTTTACCCAGCAAAGCATACACTCATCCAAGCCTTGAGCATCCAGCCTCCCCAGCAGAATACTGTGGAAAATAGTGTCAAAGGCTTTACTAAAGTGCAGATAGACACCATCCACAGCCTTTCCTCATCCTAAGTGATGTATTCAGAGCTGTCTGAGAATGATTGTGTTTGTACACATCTCATTGTGAACACTTTAAGTGCTGCTGCAGCACCTGCAGAAGCTAGTACATGTTTGTGCTTTGTGCCGTGTTTTGGTGTTGAAATACTAAGCTATGGTAGGGGAATAAGAACAAGTAACAGGAGCAAATGGAATAAGAGAAGAAGGAAAAAATCTACCACTCTTCCTGCCCTGTCTTTCCCTGTCTTTCATGATCTTCCAGTGCTTTGTCAACAAGAGGAAAAGAAGCAGAAATATGGGTAGAATGAGAAGAAAGGAGAAAAAAAAAAATGAGAGGAGAAAATAGAACAGAGGGAAACTGGTTTGGAGGAGAGAAGCAGGTTGGGAGTGGAAGGCTTTGCGGTAATTTGAGTGTTGAGTTCAACACAGCCAGATGCCAGGTAAAGCGAAGAGAGATGAAAAGAAAGTGGGTGCAAGGAGAGAGGCTAGATCACTGAACAGTGACAGATTAGGACAGTGAAGTGATGAAGTAGTAGAAGGATAGCATGAGGAGAATAGTAAAAGGACTTAAAGGTGGGAAAGGAGAGAGGTGGAACTGAGACCTAAAGCCCATTAGACAAGCATTGACCTACTGAATTGAGAGAGAGCGGATAGGGCTGGGGAAATGCACTTCAAAAACAAAGAGCAGGAGCAGACAAGAAAAACTGAGACATAACAGTTCCTGGATGATGTCAGAAGAGAAGACATAGGAAACAATGATTTGTTCTGCCTTAGTAATAGTTGAACACTTTGTAGTGAAAGATAGTTCTGAGAACACAATAGATTCTGGTTTTGCCTCCAGAAGGTATAAATCTGTAAACCATTTAACCCAATTACATGTGTGAAAAATGTCACTTTGAGCCCAGTGCTTGCTGAGATAGAACACTTCTCTCAGAGGGTTGTGCCAGACATGGTCTCTGCCTCTCTGCCTAAAGTCTGCAGTGCTTTGAATGGTTAAAAAGTCTGCCCTATTTCTACTGTCAACTGGATTTATACCTGAGTTTTACAGTTTTAAGTTAAAATATCAGTGTTCACAAGCAGCTGAGCTGTCCATGCAACACAGGCACAAAAAAACCCCCACTAGTCCAAACAACCTCTGCAAGCCAAACTGTTCCCTGATCACTCAGAGCCTGCAAAACAGCTTCGTACGCCAACCTTTAGAGTTTGTACTTAATCTGCATGCTCAGTTTAAGCATCTCCCACTCTCTGAAGTCTCTCCTCTGTCTGTGAGTTTTCCAAAGTCCTCTCTTCACCTTAACGTAGCTAACGCACCAGTTAGCCAAGGTTGACTACAGAACTGTCAGTAAGATGGTGGGATTTGACAGTTACTTTCACTATCCTACTACAGTTTCCTTCCTCTGGTGTCATTTTTATTAACAGGAGGTGTCTCATGCCCAGGGAAGCACTGCGTGTGAATACTAGTTAGAAGTAAACTGTAACTGAGTTGATTGCTTCCTTAATAGCTGTCTGCTTGTGAAAGTGGTAGGTAACAGAGTAGACCTAACACGCAGTGCTGCTGAGATCCCAGCCATCTTCGCAGCTATTTCAGTGAAGCCGTAAGAAGCAAATGTACAGGTAGTCCTGAGCAAGAAAATGGTGAGAAGCAGCTCATCCCACCACAGTGCTTCTAGACTAGCAATGGAAAGGGGAAAAGGTGCGCCTAGGTACAATCTCACTTGCTGAGCAGTAGTTAGCAAGGAGTTGACAGGGCAGGGAAGTGAACTCCCACATTGGGTTCAGAGACTTTTCAGCATCTGGTCAGAGCATGAGTGGCTCACCGTGGAAAAGGTATTTGTCACAGGACCACTGCAGATGAGCCCATTGCATTGTCAAAGCCTACAAACAATTCATATATGGCTTTCCAGCAGTGAACTACTTCACTCCAATGGGAAAAATGAACCACTCAAACCTAGGCCTGACGCCAAAAGTCAGGGTTTGTCATTAGTGTTGCAAGTAGCACCAGGGTTTGTCTTAGGGGGAACCCTCCAAATGGATCCTGATGGTTTTTTCACAGTCAATGACATGCAACTTTTACAATGGCAAGCTCCAGTAGTGAAGTGCATCCATGTGCTAGAAAGCTTTATAGTGGGTAGATTTTGTGCATCCCTGAAAGCTACTTGTTGTCTTCTGTCTGAGCCATCTCATCAGGAGAAAAGAAGCCAGAGATTTTTCTCTGAGTCAGTAGGTTCTTGGAATGTAAAAACGTTTATGACAAGGACTAAATCAGACTCTTCTTCCACACATGGAGGACAAAGGAAGAGTGAAAGCCTGTCAGTATGTGCTTGCTGTTTGAGCTTGGCGTGTTGACACCTTTCCTGGCCAGTTCATGTTAGATTCAATTAGGTACCTTCCCTAGCGGCAGTGATTCATCAGCTTTTTGCTCTGTTTTCATCTGGCTTCTTTGTCACTGAGGCAGTACCTCAGCTGGTCCCTCTGGACTCTGCATCTGCATGCTTCATCAACCACTTGTCATGTCCCAGTTTGAACCATGCCTTCCTTGACGGCCTTTCCCAAAGGCAGCATGCACTCCAGCAGAGACTGACCAGCAGGGCAGGTTTCATGCAGTGCCTCCTGCCACCTGCTCACTGAATGGTTGTGTTGCTTCCTACCTCAGTCTGCTTCCCTATTCTCCTCCCCATAACAAAGTAGCTCTTCACCTCAATTGTGGCAGTAAGGATCACCTTGCCTTGCCTGCTGGCCTGCCATTGCTTCCTTGTTGGAGGCGAAACATACTCTTTACTCTCACTCCTGAAGACCTCTTGTTTTAACCCAGTTACACATTTGCAGGTATGCTAGCTCCGCACACCTGATTACCTGACCTGTCAGGGTTTTTTGAAGAATAGAAAGTTTGGAGATACCAAAAGATTAAAATTGGGGGGGTTTGTTTGGTTGGTTGGTTGGTTTTTTTAAGTTGCTTCCGAGTATGTTGCTATATGTCATCTTTCTGCATGCTGGACTTTAAGAGGAGCTCATACGCCATGACTATAGCCACATGGCTGCATAATTCTATTAGCCACCGTGCACCGTGAGCAGCATAAATTCAAGGACGAAGTATGAGCTTCATTGGATAATGTGAGGGAAGGCAAGGCTGTGGACCTGCAGTGTTTTAACACTCCAGGTGTTCATTCTAACAAACTCTGTAACTTGGGAAAACCAGACGCAAAGAGAAATGTTCTTGTGGGTTTTACGTTTTTCCTTGGAAAATGTTGGCAAAATGGGAATCTGCAAGAAAAAACACTGTGCCAAACTCCACATTTTTACCTTAACATTATTTCTAAGAAGAACTCATTCAGCTTGGAGATGTTTCCTAGCCGTGCTTTGTGTTCTCCTCTTACAGCCATGTTTAATTAGCTGCTTCTCTTGAGAGTGCATGGTCACTCCTAGCCCCTTCAACACTCTTGTGGCTTTATTTATGTGTTTGTTTGTTTTCTCATCTCTTTTCTCAAGGCTCCATGATTTCAGTGAGCTCTGGAGTAGGGCTTCTGCTAGTAACTGTCCAAGACTGCCTTTCCATCCCTGTAAACCTGCCATGGGAAACTTTATCCACTTCAGATATATTCTATATGCAGGCAACTTATTCCAAAGTGTCTTTCTTCCAGACAGATATGTTCCATTCTACCCATATTTTAACAAATTTTTGTGGAAGATAAATCACTTTCTTATCCTGAGCTGCAGCATTGCCTCTGTGTTCTGCAATAGGAAGGGCAACATTTTTCTGTTTATGGCTTTTCTCTTCTCTCCACACTTACACAGCAATGTGGCTGCCCAGAAATCAGCAAGCAGTATTTCTATTTTGATCAAATCATTCATCCAGTCACACAGACCTGTTCATGCTGGACTAAGCACACATAAAGGAGATTCCCTGTGCAAGCTGCTTTCTGGGAGGCTGGATGGCACTAGATAACCTGTGGTGCCTTCCGCCCTTCTGCAGTTAAACAGTGCCCTCCATTTCTCAGACCCTTTGCCTACAGATTATTTTCAGTAATTCCCATTGCACGAACATTCATACTGAATACTTGAGGAGTGAACATGTGTTAATCTCTACAGGATCATGATCTTATTTATTTTAATTTCTGTCATTAAGGGTGACACTCTGTCCCAGTGAACTTGGCCTGTTAGGTATTTCTGTAACAGCACCTGATGCTTTTCCTTTATTCTACTGCTCTTTTTCCACATTAGAAGGATACTGGTACAGGAACCACTGCATGGACACACACAGACACAGACACACAATTAGGAAAAAAAACCCATGTTGTGAGCTGACTTGTCCATCAGGAAGGAACTTAGCATGCTTAGTTGTTCCTGTCAGATAGCAATAATAAATCTTCTTGCCTTAGATATATCGACTCAAAATAATGTCAAGCAATTCTATCATATCAGGCTATGCTTATTTCAAGGTTTGGGTGGTTTCTGGTAGAGGTGTTAAAACCATATAGCATCCGTTTCTCCTGCTGCAGAATTAGTCCTCAGCCAGGAAGCTGGAGTTGTTTCATCTCTGCATATTCTCATGGACTCACTCAGGTGAATACCAGGCAATTGCTAAAACAGCTGCTTTTGGATGAGCGTTCTTTAACCAGTGGGTGGAGGTCTGAGTGAATTCCACTCCCCCTCCCTCCACCCTGCCTTCCCTGTGTCTTGCCTTCCCTCCGTCTCCTGCACACATTCCCCTGGAGGCAAGGGTGCGAGTGACTGGAAATGTGAAAAGTCACCTGATAGGATGCTGCCCGACCCCCCTCTCTCTGCACAGCATAAACTCTCCTCGCCTGGTGATAGTGGAAACAACTCTTCAAGGCTTTGCTCTGCTCAGCAGTGTTTGCTGCAAATGTAAAACTGAAATCCATCTTTGTACCACCTACTTGCCATCCAGGGGCTCGTATGTCTTCTTGCTTCTGTTTCTTTCCCCAAAGCTCTCTTCTCAAAAGGAAGCTCTATTCTGCTGCCAGCAATGCATCCTGAGAGGTGGCTATGTTGGTGTTACCCTGCTTTCTGTGTGTGGGCATTCGTGTTCACATTCTTGGTTAAAGGTAGGCTCTCTTTGATACTAGTCACTGAAATATTTTCTAGTCAATATCTCTGCTTCTGTTTTCATGGAATTAATAAAATGTAAAGCTTCTACCAGCTATTTGTAACCTGAAATGTGTAACATTTCAACTGTATTTAGGAGAACTGAAGCAGTACCAGTTTTCACACATAACGCTTTTAATTTTCATTTGATAACTAATCAAGAAACTGTTTCTAGCAAAGAATGAAAATGAAATAATGTTCTGGTCATTTCATTTGTTGCTTGAATTTTGCAATTGCCTAAATAATGCAGGCTTAAGATGTGCGTGTTTGGTAGTCACATCTTCAAAAGTGAGAACTCGATTTATGTTTCTTCACTGTTGTTTGTTATCAATGGTTAAATACACTGGAATGATTTCTATGCACAGATCTCACTGAGGTTCAGTAGGATTTTTTTCTTTTAAGACCCTACATGTTTTTTGAAAGTGTCGCTTTTGCTAATGACCATGAATTACAACGCTTGTGTTAGCAAAGAATAAGGCACAGTCTCAAAGCTGCACCAATGGCATAGAATCTACAACTGAAGTATAAAAATGAAATGCCTAAATACTTGTCTGTTTCTGTTACTTTATTTTAAAGCATGTGTCTGTTGTTAAGAAGCTAGTATGAAAACTTCACATGAAATATGATTTTTGACTCACTGGATTTAGTCATGGTAAGAAATTCATGTTTCTACAGTAAGATGATTCTAGTCACAGTGTAATGCATAATAACAAGGAAATCTGAAAGGAAATTGCAATTTCTTTTCTGAATGGCACAGTACATGATATGCAAGCATCCAAACTTTACAGACATTCATGTGTCTTCTCTGGATGATGCTAAGAGGATGAAACAAAGCATCAAGTTGTGGAAGTTTTATTATATTTTTTTTCATACATGTAAGTCATCAGTAACTAACATTTCACCTTTTAATTGTGATACTCCCCTGAATCTAAGCATGCTTTGTATCACCTTAGAGGCAGAAATTGTTTTTTCTTTGTCTTTTTTCAAAAATGGGAAGGATGGTCTAAGCATGAAAACAGTACAGCATGGCCCTGTAGGACACCCGAGCAATCACAGGCCCTTGTTTTCACTGATGGAAACGTAAATAGCAAACTTATGCCCTATGGCATGCAAGAGGCCACACTGCCTGACAGAAACCTCTTCTATGTCTAATATTTGCATTCATAAAGACTTATCATGATTGCTTTCCTAAAATGTTCTAGAGCAGTCTACGACTTACAGCCATGTATCTGAAAAACTCTTTTGTCCTCAGTTTTATCTGTGGTATATTTGGCATCATCATATAGATTTGACAATACAGCTTTATTCAATATCACGAGCGAGTTCTGTATCTTTGCATTACTAAGGATTTTGAATTGAATTACTGAATTATAGTAGTGATTTGAAATAGCAAAGTTATTCAAGAAAAGTAATTTTCTGAGCTGGTGTTGCCAGAGCCCATATGATTTGATCTTTCCTTTAGAAGTCAAAGTCTGTAGCCTTTAGTGCTCTGAAAATAACTATTTCAGGTTTCGGCTGTACGTAACAGGTTATCAACATTCTTCTTGACTCTTCAGTGAGGCATCTCAGTGCCTGTCACATTCCATATTCCTGCTAAGGCATCTGATCTGTCCTGCATTAACTGGGCGTTACAGCTGTGACCTGCTTGTTCCTAAAGAACAGCTCTGTACTGCAGAAAAGCAAGCTATTCTATAAGACGTTTTAGTATTTCCACTTTTTTCCTTGTAGAACTTAAAAAATGCACTCCCTTCAGAGCAAAACTCGTGCTAGAGATCTGAAATAGCAAACATGAGGATAAAATGTAGCCATAGTTTTTAAGACTACGAGGCATCATTATATTTACCTAATCAGAGTCCCCAACATAGATTTTGATCCAGTAGTTGAAGCCTCAATCTTTTCATTTCTGAGTAAGCAGCTATGCTTTTCATAAACTTTCATTTTTATAATGAAAATTCACAAAGATGAAATCCACCACATTCCTACTTTTTCTGCTTCACACCACCTTATTCTACTTTTGTCTGATTTCGGGGTGGGCCAAATGGAGGCCCAAAGGCTAGATCCAGCTTTGAAGGAATTTCCATTCGGGCCATTACCTCATCCTTTGAGGAAGCAGAGAGCAGTGGGCAACATCCTGCAGGAGAAAGCTTTCAACTGGCAGCGCACCAGCAGCCCTGTTCTCTCCAGGGCTTTCTATTCGGAAACACAGCATGGACTTCTATGTTATCCAGCACCTTTTTTGCCTCTGTCTTTCCTCTGACATAGCTGTTCTTTGTCTTTACCAACACAGATACCACAGCCTGTGAATCAGAAGAACGGTTGTTTCACAGACTCTTCTCCCAGTACAACCAGTTCATCAGGCCAGTGGAAAATGTGTCTGATCCTGTTACAGTTTATTTTGAAGTGGCCATTACCCAGCTTACAAATGTGGTAAGACTCATTAGAAAGCAGTGCTGAGGTCTGGGGATGGTTACAAACACATGCAAATTGCTAAAACTGCAGATGTAGTTGTAGTTGTGATGGTTGCACCTATAGCTCTCATGACTGAAACTGTCGTGTGTACATATATGTATATGCTCAGACTTTTGCTGTTCTTTTTGTCAGATAAGTCACTCCAGTTTCTCAAATTAGCCGTTTAAACTACACAGATTCATTTGCTTACTCTGTAGTGTCAAATCCCTCCACTCTGGGCAGCAGCCTCTGGTACCCAGAGCAGCAGCAGCAGCAAATGTTCAAGTCCACTGTCCACATGGCTGGTCCACTCCAGAGACACCTGGTTGTGTCCACATTGTGGCCTAGTTCTGTGGGGCCACCAGAATTTTCCAGCGGTCCTGAGAGATAAAGTTTTCTCTTTTTTTGTATGCCTTTTCAGTCTTTTGTTTCAAAATAATGTAGCAGGTGTGCAGCCTACAGAGTGGTGTTTTAAAGCATGGAGCTCAGAATGAATGAGCGCACTATACACAAGGATGACTGTGTTTGAGGCGGCAGACCAACCGGGCAGGGCAGAGGAACTGTGGAAGAAGCAAAACCTGACCCTAACCCTTGATGCCTGCTCTGTGAAGTTAATTACCCACAGAACAGAGGCTGAGTACTGATTCTGAGGTATCTAGTTGAGTTCATAATGAACTGGTAGGCAAACAGGGAGGTGCAACATTGAGCAGGAACCATGGAGTGAAGTTATCTAAGAGTATAAAGGGAAACATTGTAAGTCCTTATGATAAAGGCAGTTGTCACTTTTTGGAGTCAAAGTGTTTTGTTTCCATGTTACAGGTAGCTTGGCAGGTTTCAGCAGTTCTGTCTCATATTGCAGCCCCTGGTTCCCAGGGGCTCTTTGCAGAGAAAAAAACAACCCGTCATGAATAAATCAACTGGATTTTCTGAAGAAAGAATTATAATTTTACAAGAACCTAGATAGTTTAACCCATAAACAGGAAACCTGCGCACCTTTCAAAATAGTCTTTGTGTTTAATCTTCAGTACACAGTGTTGAAAGTCCATCTGCTTTTTTTACCTTTGACTTGTAAATATCTTACATTTCTTGAGTCCACATGCTAAAAAACTAAGAACTACCTAAAGCAATATTCTTGCAGGTATTTTCATTGTGAATGTCAGCCTGCATTCATAAATGTATGTAACAGGAGTCTTTCTGAATATATTTAGGCTGAAGGCTCCATAGAGCAGAGTTCAATATTTTATTTTTGTATCTCTTGCAGCACCTTCCTGGTTCATCCCTGATTTGCAATAGTAATAATTGACTGTAAAAAGAAGGTCTCAGTACAACAATGACCTAATTTACCACTGTAAATTTACTACTGAGAGCATCTGCTGCAGAGGCTTGTGTAGAATGCAAGAATGCTGTGGCACAGACGTCATTTTCTTTGAATCTTGGCCAGTATTGTACTGTGTAAACAGAGCTTTTAAAACACTGAATCCAACAAAACACATAACCACCAGCAGAACCTTATTCTTCTAGTATCAGTCAGAGCAATTGTAAATATTGTGTTCTCCTGGTACTCAGGGCCCTGAGTGCAGCTCTTTGCATGGCTGATATTTGTGGGGCATAATTTTTCAGTACTGCTTTAAAAAAATGTCAGTAGAACTGCATATGGCTATGCACAATATGTAAACCCCTGAAATTAACCTGAAAAAAATCTGGTATTTCTGATTTCCGTTTTTATCAGAGTAAGTTTGTGGCCATGTCAGGATACTACAATGGATTTATGGAGTGAAGCTGCATACTTGTGTTTCTTTCTAGGATGAAGTGAATCAGATTATGGAAACAAATTTGTGGCTAAGACATGTAAGTGACTGCATTGTATTTCTCGTGCATTTTGCGTTTCTGTGATGAAATGTATTACCTTGTAAGCTAAATCTATAGAATAAGCACTTGTTTTGTAACAAGGATTTTAATGGTATGAATAAGACAAAGTTCGATTAACAAAAGCCATATTTGAAAAGGTAATTTCTTTATTCTTATTTCTGAGAAGTTACATCTCCATCTTTCCTCTGTGGTATATTCTCCTTCAACTTCATGATCATTGTCTTATCTGGTAAATCTAGCTGGCTGTACCCGTTAAAGAATGATTAAACACACAGCTGTGCAGTCCTAGGTCACCTCCGTATTGGAGATTCCAAATGAAACATT
>WEIS01012732.1:1382-13437 GCA_013389965.1 Todus mexicanus
TTTTACCCCAGAAAAAAAAATATAAAAAAGGTCTCCCCTCACAACTGTTTCCAGCTTCCTCATCATTCCCCCAAACAAGTAGGTGTCTCAAATATTCTCTGTTTTGAGTAGCACTTCTGCACTCACCTTTCTTTTGTGTGACAAGAGGTAGAAGCTGATGGAAGCAATGGGACCAGGCATCCCTGTGGTTTCTGACACTGCTTGGAATGTGATGGCTGCTCAACTTCTGACATATAACACCAACCTTTCAAAGGGATTGCTGAATTATTTCCTTCATTTATCACACTCAATTTTCAAAACCAAGATTATTTGCTCAGAGTTGCGTAGTCTGAGTTTAATTTAACTTGTTAATGAATACGTATTTACAAAAACGTGAAGATGTTTTCCTCTTATACACATTTTACCCTCAGGAGAACGATCATTTTCTCCCTAAGCCTAGTGACAGGACAAGGGCAATGGACATGAACAGGAACATAGGAAGCAGCTTCACTTAAACATAAGGAAAACCTCATTTACTCTGAGTGTGACAGAGCATTGCAACAGGCTGCCCAGAGAGGTGGAGTCTTTTTCTCTGGAGACTTTCAAAACCCACCTGGACATGATCCTGTGTGACCTGCCCTAGGTGATCCTGCTCTGGCAGGAGGATTGGACTAGATGATCTCCAGAGATCCCTTGCAACCCCTGCCATTCTCGGATTCCATGTTTTCCCTAGTAGAGGAGTCCTAAATGAGAGCTGGACTAGTACAATATGCTAAAATCATCACTGGTTTCATACTCTGTAAATAAAGACTAGAATTGCATGCTGCAATAACTTATGCCTGGTTAAACACATTATTAGGGTTATAAACATATACAAATTGATTATCCGGCAGGCTTCTAGGATTCTTCTACAGCTGGCTCCAGAATTAGGTCTCTGCAAAGGAGAGAGGAAAAGCTGCATCTGCTCATATACAGGGAAATGCCTCCAGTGTGGATGGAAGAATGGGACATGCATTAGGGTATTGGCACATGGAATCGATAAGATACTAAACGAGTTCCTGTGTTTAGGATCATTAGGCCTTTCTATGCCTTAATTTGATGCCTATCTAACTGTGGTAAGAGCACTTCCACACCTTATTATTCAGTAAAGTACTACAAAGTATTTTGAAGAAAGATGAAAAGCTGATGTTTTGTGTGGATATGTAATCTTAAATAATTCATCAAATATTTTAGTAAACCTTTTTGGCTACAGCGACAGTGTTCAGTGGCAATGTCTTTAAAGTTACAATACATGAAGTGAAGAGACAGTCTAGGGTATGTGAGGAAGCCGTCCATTATCTGGTGTGCCAGATAGAGCACCCTCTTTTCCCTGGCCCTTTACTTCCCTTTGGTCTTTGCCTTGGGGCAGTGCATCTGTTCATTAAGTAATGATGGCATGACCCTTCCCCCTGAAAGCCATGGGCAACTGCAGCTGTGCCCGCAGTCACTGTGGGCATGCCTCCAGTCCTCCCAGTAATCCATCAATAACTTCTATGGTAGTGTTCACTCTCAAGGGGCTGCCAAATAGCACTAGCCAGCAACCTTTTCCATGATAATTCTGAAAAGAGCTTAATCACCTCCCTGTTTCTAGAACAGCATCTGTTTCTCTGTAAGTCACACTACTCCTGCTCACTTGAGCAGGAACTTTCTTCTCAAACCTTTTGAAGAGGTTGTGTTTCAGTTGCAATACTTTGTACAAAGCATATTGGAACAAGCTAACCTTTAAGAGAATTTTGTTGACCTACATTAAGTTCTTTTATAATTGAATATGGCACACTCTAGATACAGGTTCTGAGTCACCTCTTAACATCATAGCAAGAAGCTACTGAGACCTCCAGCTCTTTAAAATGGCAAAAACATTTTGCAAGACTATTTTCTATGTTGATTGTGTTGCAGCTACCTTGGGAAAAGTCTCTGGAACCTTGAAAAGAAACAATTTCTTGTCAGTTCAACGTGACAATATAAAAAGACTGACTATTAGGAAATGATTTCATTAAAAAGGAAAAGAAGTCTTACTGAAACTTTAAGATGCGCTAAATCCCTGTTGACCAGACCTTTCACTTTCCACAAATGAGATAAATGAAAACATCAATGTCATATTAGGTAGGCAACTAAACTGAAAGAGTGAGTTTGAAGAGTCAAAGGACCCACTGGGAAAAGCAGAGCATCTCTTCAATTGGCTAAAGAAATGAGGAACATTCTTCAAACAGCTGCTTTATCAGGATGTAGAAAGGCCAAGCCTTTATGCTGCTATAATTTATGGATATCTCCTCTTTGTAGGACAAAGTGAAACAGAAAAACTTAATCATATTTATCCTGGTGGGAGAAAAGACTCAGACGCTCTTCTGTGTAAAAACTCAAATTAATTTTAACTTCTATCATGCTTTAAGTCCAGTTGGCAACTAAGGACCATGATGCGGCTCATTCATTACACGCTCCTCAGTGAGGTGGGAAGAAGAATCTGAAGAAAAAGGTAAAACCTGGTGGGATGAGGTAAGAATAGTCTAGTAGAACAACACAAGGAGAGAAGTAGTAATAACAATAAAACTAATAAAAGAATGTATAAAGTGAGTGAAGCACAATGCAATTGCTCACCACCCAGAAACTGATGATCAGACCATTCCCGAGATGCAATCCCTCTTCCTCCTAGCCAGCTTCCCCCAGTTATATACTGAGTATCTCCTTGTCTAATTGGAGTCCTTGTCATGGCTGTGCCCCCTCCCAACCCAGGACAACTTTAACAGCGTATGTATAAGTAGGCAGAGGTGTACAGTGTAACTTTGGAAGCATGCTTGCCAAAGACAATAGCAGCAGGAGCTCAATAAGCACATCTAAAATTAGGACATGGCTCTGTATTTCTTATCATTCTGCAAACTGGAAAGTATAAAGCCCAAATTCTCAAGCTGTTCCCTCCTATGGGGAGTTTGAAGTAATTGCAATCTGGTGTTTTCAGCTTTTCTTTCTGTTTTGGCTATCATACACATATTATCATCGTGATTAATGAAGATATCGTCATGCACTAAAAATGTTACATTTGAAAAGTGTTCTAATTAATGCATTGAATGTTATGCTCAGTTCAAGTTCCCTGAACCTGTGAAGTTCACTTGAAAGCTAAGTCTTTCTTTTGGGCAAAGCTCCCAGCACTCATATCACTCTCACGATTTCTTTAATGGAGAACGGAAATAATGACCAACCTTGCCTCCAGCTACAATTTCTGAGGCTTTATCATTAAGCCACTTTTAGAATCAAGAAAATAGATTTCTGGATTTATTTTTGTGCAAGAGTAGTGACTTCTGGTGGGTGTTTAATCTAATCCTGAACTCACTTCCCAGTCTGATACCCCAAAGAATGAATGACTCTACTGGACTATCTAAAGAGCATAGTCAGAATTAACTTGAAGTTAATCGTTGTGCTGTAGTACAAGTCACAAATTTTTCCTGTTGGTACCAAGTTTTAAATTACAACTTAGCCAATACTGTTGAAATTATTTTTTTTTTTTTAATGTTCTTATTTTAGAAATGCATAGAGGATTTGACCTTGACTGGATGCCAGATGTTGGCTCAGCTACTCTCTCACTCTTCCTCCTCAACAGCACAGGGGGACAAAATAAGATGAAAAAACTCCTGGGTCAAGATAAATACAGGGAGATTGCTTATCAATTACTGTCATAGTCGAAACAGACTTAACTTCGAGAAGATTAATTTAATTTATTGCCAGCTAAAAAGAAATAGTAAGTAGGATAGTCAGAAATAAAAAGAAAACTAACCCCCCCTTCTCCCGCTTCTTTCCAGGCTCAACTTCACTCCTTCATTTCTGATTCTTCTACAATCTTCCACCTGAGCAGCTCAGGGATATGGGGAATGGGGGGTTGTGATCAGTTCATAGCACTTTATCTCTACTGCTCCTTCCTCTTTATGCTCTTGTGCTGCTCCATTGTGGGTCCTTTCCATAGGATGGAGTCCTTCAGAAATATAATGCTCCAGTGTGGGTGCCCTATGGGCCACAGATCTTGCCAGAAAACCTCCAGTGTGGGCAATCCACTGGCTACAGCTTCCTTCATGGCACGTCCAACTGTTCTGGTGTGGGGTCCTCCATGGGCTGCAGGGTGGATACCTGCTCTACCACAGTCCTTCAAGAACTGCAGAGGCACAACCTCCTTCACCATGGATATCTCCATGGGCTGTAAGGGACTCTCTGCTCTTGCATCCAGAGCATCTACCTCCCCTTCTTCTTTGCTGACCTTGGTGTCTGCAGGGCTGTTTCTCCTCCATTTTTTTTTTTCTCACTCCTCATTTTCACAGCTGCTGTGCAGCACTTTTTGCCCTTTCCTTAATAAGTTAGCACCAGCATCACTGATGGGCTCAGCTGTGTCCTCCAGTGGGTCTATCTTGCAGCGAGCTGGAACCAGCTGTATCCAACATGGGCACAACTCCTGGTCTTTTCTCACAGAGGCTACCCCTGCACTCCCCCTAATACCAACACCTTGACATGTAAACTGAATACAGTGTGTCAAGTTCATCTCAGAATCCTACTGGATACTTAAAGATGTGATGTACTGAAAAGATCATTCTGTCCATGCAAGCTTCTCCTTGATGCCAGAAGAACATATCACTAATTTTCCTTTCACTTATTTCTCATTACTTGTTTATATAGCATTTTGTTATGAAGAACCATATTATTGTTTCTGTACTCTCAGCTAGCAGCCATTTGGTTTGTGAGGGAACTGAAGCCGTGCTGAATGACATTCACATGAGATGTAATGACGGAGAGCTGGTATATGGTTCCTACTGAAAGGTACCTTCATATCATAGTGGTGATAGGTGTAAGCAAACCAGATCGGTGGTTTGTGGCATATTTTTCTGCAGATACTTGCAGTCAGCTGGGCTTTGCTCAGTTATGTCTGGCCATAGCTCAGAAAAATGTATTATGTTTCTGAGGGGTATTGAGATTGTTTAATTTTGGGGTTCATAGATGTTATGTGGCTCTCCAGGTCTGTGTTAGTTATCATCTAGCAAAAGGGATTTATCTTGGCAGGATGAGTGTCAGTGTTCCCAAACCCAAACAGGCCTTTGCAGAGAAGTGTTCAATGTGTGCCCCAATTTTATAGGCTTTTCCAATGCTTGCTGAATGAAAGACTCTCTGTGAATTTGTCTCTTCACTCCATTCAACTCACTGCTCAGAAAAATGGTGGAACTTTTTGCTTGTTATCTCATTCAGAGTTTGCTTTTTTAATAGATAAGACTTAGGGATAAAAGGAATCAGTTTGCTTTATTCTGTCAAAGTGAAGGTTAAGAGAAGGGTTTGCAACTTTGAAAACAAAACACAGGGCAATGAAGTGAATTATTAACAGTGCCCTTGTGTTTTGACTCATAGTCTTTCCACTCTTGTCACGTTTCCCTTTTGAGATATCATTTATCAGCTGGACTGAGGGTAAACCTTCCATGCATCCTCTCCATCTGTGCAAGCCTCTGAAAACCTTTTGCTTTAGTCTTTTGACCTTTCTTTGTTTTCCTCATTCATTTCTTCAGCTCTCTACCTTGTCCCTACCAATATGAATACAGATGACGGTTTTTGTTTTATAAAAACCGGCAACTGGGGAATACATCTCTTGCTGCCTAAATTCAGCTGCCCTGCCTGGCTTATTCTGAACATATGTGCTAAAACAGGTGAATTTCCCTGACCTAGTTTTCTCAGCATTATCCCAAGCTAATGCAATGTGGGGTTTGCCCATTCCACCATAACAGCCTCAATATAAGCTAGTGCAGGGGATTTTCACTCACTCGGTTCATGAGACTTGCTCCTGTTGAGCTCAGATAGCATGTTAAATCATGTGCTAATGCAGCAAGGCTTTGCTTTGTCTAGCTGCACTAATCTCATGCACTACAATCCTTTGTGAATAATATAAATAAGAAAACAAATAACTATACAAAGACATCTGTGCATTGAGCCCAAGAGCTCTACTTCCTCCCATATTTTCAGTTAGCATATACAACAGCACAGAATAATTTGTCACAGAGTTTGATTTCAATCCCTTCTTTTACTGTTCTAGAAGTACCAGGCGAGCATTTGTTCCTCATACATTCAAAGCCTACTATTTTTCTGATCTTAATTTATGTCCACTGTGCAGAATGTATCTGACTAGAGCAAACAGTTATTTATATTCCAATTATGATCAAAGAGGCACAGCAGAGTCTTCTGTCTACTGCCTCTACAGCTGTACAGACTGTCACTAAAAACAGCATTTCAGCACCTATGAGACAAACTGCTTTGTATTCTTAGGAGTTTTCTGCTACGAGTAAAAATCTTGTGGAAAAAGAGCTGCATGTGCAGAGGACAGCACTGGAAGTCAAGATTCTATTTTTCATTGCTTTGCTTGAATAGAAATTGGATTCACGTCTATGTTTTGGGTGTTTCTGGCAGCTTTAAAGTAACGAGTAAAGGTGGAGGCTGAGATGCTGCTACTGCTTGTTTTTCTGATGCCGAGCTCAAATTCACCCTGTGAATGTGTCTGTGGTAGCAAACGTGATAGGCCTGGACACTTCTCTGCCTCTGGGACCAATGTCAGGGCACAGCCTGTGCTCCTGTTCTAAACTCGAATCTCCTGCAAGACACAGTGGCCTCATTCATATGGTTTGCTGAGTACAATGTGGGTATGAGCTCTGCTGGGTCCTTGGTGTCCTGTGAAGGGTGTCTGGGTGCCTGGTCTGGGTAGCAGCTAGCTGGCACAGGCTTAACTGTCGTCAACACACAAGCTGTTCGAGGCTGTACTATGGACATAACCCTGGGGGCTTGCAGTGGCCCCAGGATTTTTCATGGGTATTGGCAGAGGAAGAAGGTCTGTGAGCAAGAGCTGCCCAAAAGGAGTAGCCTGGCTAACATGGAGGCAACAGCCTTTGCACTGCATATGCTTGATGAGCAGCACTGAATGACTTGCCTAGTACTCCTGTGATAACAGACTGATGCTTATTGAAAAGTTTTCCTTGCCCACCCCTGTTCACTTCAACTATTCTCTTACTGCAGAATACAATAAGAGATACAAGGTGTACAGGAAACCTCAGCATGTAAAAGTCTGCTGGCAGAGTTGTGATGTGGCAGTGTGGACTCACCATGGTGGTGTGAAGAGTACTAAATAGGCTGGCCATAAGAAGACGGGTACACTTTGCCTCTCAATAGCTTTTCTCATTCCTGCTTCTCCGAGCGGTGCTGGGCTGCTGGCTGTGCTTCTTTGCCCTGGGGAGGTAGCTCATTTAATGCAGAGAATGCTACACAGCCCTTTCTCTAGCAAGGTTGTGCAAGCAAATGTTTAGTTTTCTTTGTTTGGAAATATGAATTTGTGTCCTCAGCTACCTTGGTGGTTAGCTTCCTCTATAATTAACAAGTGTTTATGTTTTCCCCATGGGGTGCAAGTACAAGTCAATCTTGACTTCCTTTCCAGCATATACAGTATATTTTTGCCAAGGCTAAAATGCTTTCTAATGTAGTACACTCCATCTCTTTCCTAAAATCAATGTTTCTAAACACGATTAGCAGTGCTGTAATAGACCTCAAAATATTACAAAAGAACTGTGAGCTAGAGGGCTCCAAGATACCACTAATGGCCTGGATAAGAGTATGTTAGCTGTACTGGGGGAGAAAGAAGTTGAATTTTCCCTCTTTTGCTCAAATATTCCAAATATTATATACTATAAAAATAATTTATATAACTGCAGCTGTCATTGACCAATGCTGCTTTTCCACATTGTTGAAAGAAAATATATTTACCTTAAAGATATGTAATAGCTTTTCTTTCCCTTCTAAAAAGACCATTTTTCTGTTTTATCTGAATGCAGCTAACTTAAAATGTTTCAGAAATTTTAACTCTGTCTGCTTAAACTGTTATGACCTTTGGTAAGTAAAAATCTAGACGAAAATAAGTGTTACTGATTGCAGAAACAGTGTCTATTATTTGTCTCAAAGATGTGGTAGTACATTTAATCTGATGACTTTTTGTTTCCCAATCTCTTCTATGATCTCTACATTGCAGGTCTGGCAGTAAGCTTTAAAAAAAAATAAAAACGCTGATTTGATGAAAGTGTCAAAGTAACTGAAAGCTCTTTCTAGGCCACAGGGAAACACCTATCATCTGCCACATATTTCCTTTAGAAAGGGGTATAGGGCATCTCAGGATCCACCCAGTGAAATACTTGTCTAGGCTCACTCACTGGGTGCTAAAAGGGGGTGTGATCTCCTACAGTTCAGAATAGCAGAAATTTATATATCTTGCTTATGAAACCAGCCTGTCTTCTGATAATGATGATATTTTCAACTCCTAACCCCATATTTAGGCACTGCTGGTAACAGGTTGTCTTGAGTTTAAAACCAAAAAAAACCCCCAACACAACAACAAAAAGGCACTTCTTACCTCCCTTTTCCTTCTTCAGAAGCTGCAGGATATGCAGAGCTTTTGTTTCCAAATTCAGGCATCTGGATATGACTAAAAGAGCACAAATTTAGCATCTGTTTAAAAAGTAAATTGCAGTGAAAAAGCATTGTGCATGTTTTTGATAGATTTGCTAAGCACTCCTCCCAATGTAATAATCCTCCAAAATAATACTGACAATTCACTGAAGAGGCCAAGAGACTAAATAATTATTGATTTTCTCCTTTAAATAACATTCACAAAAATATTTTTAATTTGCTGTGATCAATGAAATGGAATCACCACATTGTAACGGCGTAATAAACCTCTCATTGTGCTATAGCTTGGGTTTTGCTAAAGGCGAAAGAACTGCAACAATCCATTGATTTCAGTGAGCTATTAGAAAAACTTGTGATCATTGTAGCCAGGTACATTAATGCCAGGCAGTTCATAAATTTTTTCACCTTCACTGCATCAACATTTGGTACCAAGCTTCTAGCCTAGCTCTGAAGCAACATGAAGTTGGCTCATGCAGGAAGTTGTGCATGTGCACACAAATATTTGCAAATGCAATTTAGGAACACTACATTTAATTTGCACATATGGAAAGGAAAGATCACATATATTCAGAGCTTGCAGTTCTGAAGCTGATCTTTTAATAACCTGGCTATGGAACTAAATACATGTCTTTTTCTTGGTGTCTTGGTGTTGGACAGGTTTCTATCTTACCACGGAATCATGGAAAAGTTTGGGTTGGAAGGGACCTTTAAAGGTCATCTAGTCCAACCCCCAGCAATGAACAGGGACATCTTCGCTTATAGCCTTGTTCAATACATACTAGTGCCCCATGTTGGGCGCCACTTGCTGATCTCCTGGTCTCGCACCAGCTAGGATCGGGATGACGTGCTGAATAATGACAAACTCCCTCAAGTTTGTGAAGGGGGAGCATTGTCACAAGTCAGCGAACGCTACCGTGCTGTATGCATGCTCCCATTTTATTACAAGATGTTTACATCTACATCCTACTGACCTTCAGATTGACCTGTTTACTGAACACACGCTCCTTACGCGCCTGGCAGATGGTTTTCTGACCTGCAACTTCCCATGCTCACAACAGGTTTTTCTGCATTGTTGTCCTATTCATACCCAATCATTCCTCCAGCCCCAAGGTCAGTTTATGTTTTTGCTAACCAAAAATTTGCTATTCCCACACATACTGATAAGGGGTTCTGATCCCCCTAAGAAGCCCCTATGTGTAACTCCAATCTGTATGAATCACTGTAACTTGGTATGGATCTTGCATCAGTGCTGCCTGTAAACTTTTGCTCTGGAAATTCATTCAGCCACAGGAAAAGCTAGTAAGGACTTCTACAAGTTAAGTACTGGTCACATCAAGTAGTGATGCAAGTAAAGCATATTCACTGCCAACAGAAATATCACTGTTAACTCTCCTTCTGAGCATTAGGCCTTTTATATATATATTTTTTCCCCCTGAATGTTTTAAACTGTATTGCAGTTCTTAAAGTGCCTCAATCTTTGTGATGCCCAGGGGCTTCTCTTTGCAACTCTGCAGCCCTTACCCTGTGTTACTGCTGACTGCTTTTCACCGGAAGCTGTGTGAGCTGTCACCTGGCCATGATGAAGCTGCTGTGGCAGCGCTTTTCTGCTGTTGCTTTTGTGCTGATGTTCTTGTCATCTTGCACTTACACATGCTAAAGACTTCTTGTGTATTTTTTGTCAGCTTTCTTATGGGAAGTGATTGCCACCAGGATGAGCATCTCTTTCTCCTTTGTTTTTTGTTTTTTCCTGAAACTAATCACTGGAGACTATAGCACACCATCAGCTATGGACCCTTCAAAGAAATCTTTATTCATTTAAGTCTGTCTCAACATTTTTTAAGACATACAAATTGAATCCTTTTTCTTTCACAATCCATAATTAAATGGTAGAGTACTTAGACAAAGTGTCGTTTAGATCAAGAGTTTAAAATTAAATATAGAAGACAGATAAAAAATAATGCTGTCCATGAGGCACTCAGTTTGAAAACAAGATTTTTAAAAGAGAGAATAAGCTCACGAATATGAAGCAACAATTGACAGTGTTAGCTTAGGCAGGGGTCTCATTTCTGTGTTGTATTTTTTTTTTTCTCCTCCTGTTCGTGATTATGTTTCTCTGAAGACCTTGCTCATGGCTGGTACAAGAGACAAAACATCAAAACAAGGCATTAATTTCATACGGAGTGTTGCTATAGCAAACAATTAGTGATTGGACTGAATTGCAAACTTTGAAATGGGATTCAAACTTAGAGAACTCGGTTATTTCTGTGGATATAGGAACTTCATTAATTGCATTCACTGTAACTGAAAGGGTGAATATTCTAAGAAGCAGAAAAAATTGTCCTTGTTACTCAGGTCTAAAGAATATTGAAGCATTTTTACAAAGAGAGATAACATTGCCAGATCTCAAGAGAGACCTCGTTCATATCAGGAATTAAAAGCAACCATTATGAAACCCTTGCAAGAAATGTGAGACTGGTCTTTTTTGAAATTCAGAAGGACTTTCATCCCGGGCCTCACACAGGAGTGTTGATAATATGAGGAGAATTATAAAGGTATAATAAGATATTAAAGAAGTAGGAAAGGAGAGATACAATCCTTTCTTCTCACCTATTTTGTCTGGATTGGGTCCTCCAATGCTGAAACTTCTTATGGATGCTCTCTTCATTAAATGAAAGCTGAGCAAGTAGCTCAGCTTGTTTGCAACATGGATGTCTATCTCCTCCTTTAAGTGATTAAATCCGCCATGTGAACATGGTCCTGAAGTCCTCCTATGAAGTGTGGAGTGCTTTCAATTACCCATGACTTCAGCAGGGCTTGATGATACCAAAAATCTCACAGGAGCAATTTCTATTGCAACAGTTCTCAAAATTATAGTGTGCAGAAAGCACTGACAGAGAGACATGAGATTCTGACAGCTGGGTCAATTACGTACCAACATTTGAGTGTGTGATAGCTTAGGCCCACTTGTTTTTACTAAATAACTTGACAGAAATGGGTAAAAAGCACTGCCTCTACAAAGTGACCTTTTTGTGTTACAAGGGAGAGTTTTCTAGCTTTGAGGCGGTATGTATTTATGTGGAATTTTGTGTAACAACAAAAGTAGAGTAGTTGTAAGTGATATTCTGTAATGCTGATGGGAACCCAGAATAGGAGGCATAAACAAATAAAAATCTGTTTCTGTTTGAAATATGGAGAGTAGATGAGCAAAATGTGAATCAAGGTTGAATATTTTTTGAAAAGACAAGCTAGAGTTCTGCAAATTACTAGAGTGAAAACAGCATAACCAATTATTTCTAAGAAAGCTACATCTTTAAAAAAAGGTAATTTCACACCACCACATTACGAAGCTTTAGCAGTGTTCTGATTTTGGCTGAGTTAATTTTATTCATAGCAGCTAGTATGGGGCTATGTTTTGGGTTTGTGCTGGTAAGGGTGTTAGTAATACAGGGATGTTTTAGTTGTTGTCAAGCAGTTTTTACACAGAGTCGAGGCCTTTTCTGCTCCACATACCACTCAGCCAGTGAGAAGGATGGGGGTGTGCAAAAAGTTGGGAGGAGACACAGCCAAGACAGCTGACCCA
>WEIS01012733.1:5938-41012 GCA_013389965.1 Todus mexicanus
ATAAAACTGATAAAAGATTAACAAGGTGCTTGTGAATCATTTTAAGCAAATTAAAGCTTTGAAAGACTTACAACTGCAAATATTTGAAAATTGCGAAGCAGAAAAATAAGAACAGACCAGATCAGATAATCAAATTATTGGATTTGTTTGGGAGAAAAGAATAATCTTGTTTGCAATTGGATGTGAGAGCAGCATTGTCTGCTCTATCAAATATTTATGTGTGCTTTTAGCAAATTTGAAGGTACTGATTGTATGAAATGGCACTGGAGATATTAAAATAATGTTTTATTATGGTGTGGGGCAGCTGCACAGATAGAACAGGGTTCAGAGAAGGGATTCAGCATGCAAGTATGTGTCTCTGTGTTCACTGTAGTGGCAAGACTGTGCCCAAATGTGTGTACCTTATTGTGCTTCAAAGGGCGGTGCTGACTCTCCTCAAACAGTCCTAATGCCTTATATGAAATGATGGACTCTGAGCTGGTTTCCATGCAAGAGTGAAGCCAGGGAGGTTCTAACTCCAGTTCTGTGCAACAACGAGATTTTGGGGTTATAATGGGTATTTCCATTGAAACATCAGCACAGCCCTCAGGAGTGGTAAAGGCGACTGGCCAACTAAAATATTAGGAAGTGTGCTCAGAATGAACCAGGGAGCATTGCTATGATGGAATAGAAATCCCTGATTTACCTGCATCAAGGACACATTGTTCAGCTCTCCTCCTCCCCTCTCCAAAGACTTGCAGACCCTGTGGATGCTCAGAGGAGAGCTGCAAGGCTGTTGGAATTGTCAAACTGCCTCTGTGAGAGGAAGGACTACATGAACTAGAACCCTTCAGCTGGGGAGATAGGTAAAGGAGATGTGACAGAGGTCTATGAAATCATGGGACATTGGGAGGATGGGGATTGTTCGTTTGTTGCTTTCCCACAAAAGAGCTTGAGGATGTCAAAAGATAAGAGCCAGGTTGATGGAGATCAGAAGCAGGTCATTCTTTCTGGAGGTGTTGACCAGTGCAACTGGTTATCAGAGGAAATTGTGGATGCGATAAGTTTACACGGCTTCTGGGAGAGTGGAAAAATTAATGGAAAAGAAATCAACTGATGGGCACTGAGCAGGCAGAAACCACATCAGGAGCTCGGTGAGCTGGAAATGACTGGAGGTGGAAGCAAGGGGGAAAGATGTAAGTATATAAATAGAGACAGAAGTATTATATATACTTAGCCTATTTTTGTTCCCACCCTTTGGACAGCCATTTATGGCCACCGTGAGAAAGAGGATGCTGCACAAGCGGAGCCTTTGATCTGGCCCAGCACAGCCGCTCTCTGTGGATGGTGCTGGGGCAGCTCACTCTGAAACATCTTGTCCTGAACTATGACCGTTATATAAAACTGGGGTTCTTCAACACCCACCAAGCTTAGCAGCCGTGGATTTGGCTGTGATTCCTACCTTAAACCAAAGGCGTATCATGTAGTGATTACAGTATTAATAGCTGGATTCCTAATTTTCTGCTGACAGGAGAAGGAGAAGAAGGAGAAGGAGATCATTTCTCCTCTTCTATGTGCTCTGTTTTCTCCACCCACAAGATGGGTGTGAATGCACACACATTATCAGGATTATTATCTATGCAGTTATTTTGGAAGGATTGCAATACTTTTTTTTTCAAAGCTATTGGACAAGATCCAATACCAAGAGAAGGCAAGCAGCATTTCTGTTCCGGTGTCCCCAGAAAAGTGTCAAAATGAGTGGATTAGTGCATTAGGGAGCTCTTTAGCACCCCAGCGAAAAATCAGTACAAACCTTTAAGCTTAAGTTGTTTGCAATTGAATGAGGTGACAAGAAACTTCTGGGGGAGATGAGGAGAGTTTGAGTCTAATTAAATGGAGTCATTTTATTCCCTTGGGAAGGAGCTGTGAAAGCTAACACGGAAACACAGCAGGTTCAGAGGTCTGTGTGTAGATCCTAATCTGCTTAAAAGATGGGGTAGAGTTTCACTGCCTGTATCATAAACTCGAGTTGGGTAACCAAATAGTTCCCTTCTTGAAGATCCAAATATAAACTGTGAAAGAAGATGGGGGAGTTTAAAGGAGGTGAATTAAGATCTGTCTGTGTACAATGCTACCTATGACTCAGTGATAATGATAGAAACATTCCAAAAGCTCCGAGGCTGGTCTTTTCCCCCACCCTTTCCAGCTGGCATCATTGCATGACTTGGATGGCAGCTTGGATACTCTGTTGAAGTTACGCTTTGAGGCAAATACCTCCTCTGTAGGTCTCTGCAGTGCTTTAAAATGTCTCCTTTTGCTTTCCCCTGTAGCTGATTTTTTCCATTTTTCTTTTGCAAATGAATTATCAGCAACTTGAGCTTGCAACTTGGGTAGCGCCGACCTCTGTGTCGGAGGAGAGCAGCGCACCCCCCTTCTGAGGGAGCAAGGGGAGGTGCACGTGGGTTGTACTAGTCTGTAGTTTTATTCACGTAATATTTGGAGCTTCCAGTGTTCTACGTGATACAGATGTTAGAGATGAATAGATAGTGTTTAGTATTTCCTTGTTTAGCATTCTGTAATTTTTCAGTGTTGCGATCAATCTTTGCCCAGCCTTCTTGATGCTNAGTTCTCGGTGAGAAGCTCTCTGGGCATGGAAGGAGAGAACTGTTTGTGGGGTTAGGGTACAGTGGTTATCGGTGCTTTGGGCGTGCTGTGAGGGTTGTGCTCCTGGAGATCATGTGAAATCTTGTGGGAAGGGCAGCACTTTGCAGCAGAGCGGTGCCATCAGCCCGCCCCTTGCTGCTGGTTCCCTCCCTCTGCTCTTGTACTCACCAGCTTCCCAACAATCTTTAAAATGAAGTAAATCCCTCCTCTTGCATGTCAGAATAGGAGTCCAGGAGACTGAAAGCCTTGCCTAAAGAAATGTCATAAACTGAATGTGAGGGTGAGGTTCTGACCCAGGTTTAGCCGGGTCAGATTTACTTTTCATTTCAGAGAGGTCAGGATTTCGGCACCGCCTCATGTGGTCAAACACAATTCACGTGTCTGTACAAGGCAGCCAACAATGCTGCTGGGGTTTTTGTTCCCCTCTGCTAGATCAACATTTTAGCAAGAGCAGGAACAAATAGCCTGGAGCACAAGGCCCTTTTTTCTTGGCGGAGCTGAAAACGCTCCCGCAGCTGAGCCCGGCTCTGCCGTGTGCTGGAGAGGTTGTGCCCCAGCAGCGCCTTTAATTGCAGGCAGGGTGAGAGCTCTGCGAGTGGCGCTGATGCTGGCCGGGCTTCCCTGGCGAGAGGCTGCCCAACAGATTTCCATCCTGGAAAAATGGCATTAAATTAAATAGGTAGCAGCCTGATACTCGGCGAGCTGAATGTCAGTGCTAATAAACCAGAGGCTCCAGTCTTCCCAAAGGACCTTTGGAATCAATTGAGAGCTGCGTCCTCCATCCCCCTTTCCCGGCGGGTAAATGTTACTCTTATGCTGTGCCACTTTCTGTACTCGGAGTGAGCTGAGAGTACCAGCGTGCAGAGCTGATTGACAGGATTGCTCCCAGCGCTAGGGAGAGAGGAAGTGACCTTAAACACTGGGGTTGTGGTTATGTTTTGACTGTAAGAAAATACTTCTCTTTTTTTTTCTTTCCTTTCCTTTTTTTTTTTTTTCTAAATATTTCCCTACCAGCCTGGCCTTCTGTTCATCTGTATGTATTTTTTGAGGTCTTAACTCCTTCCTCCCCTAAGGTGGAATTAGAGAAGCTTTGAAATCATTCCCATGTCATTTGTTTATTAAAAAAAAATAAAAAATAGAGCGAAGCAAGAGCGGTGACCTTGCAAAGTCGCCTGTAGAAAAAGATCTCTCTTATCACAAGCCTAAAGTAATTAGCTTTATTTTCGGTGTTGCCTTATATGAATTGTTCATGTGTCTCAGCTGGCTGTGGAAATGCCTTATGACAGACTGAGTGCGCTTTCCAGACTGGTCGACCACTGCCCGTGAGCGCCCGTGTCACTGGGGAAGTTTGCTCTTTCCCATTAGATGTTCGTTCAGTGCTAGCTCCCTTTTGCAGGTGAAGATGGTGACCCTCTATGGTAAAATCCCTGTGCTCAGAGAAGATCTCGCATCAGCAAGCTCAGAAACATAAGGCTACTAGGCAAGAAATAGAAAAAATTGATCACTCTGTTACTGGCAATGCAACAAATTTTTCTTACCTGTTTTATTTTGGGGTTTTTTTTCCTCCAGACTGGGAATTAAATGCTGTTGATGTTACTGTTTCATGTGGCATGTAGGCAAAAATGAATCTGTTGCCCTATTTCTCCTGTTGTTCCGTTGTTTTGGCAGTTGAAGATGTAGGACTGGTTGAGTTTGAGAGCTGAGATAAGGAGTTTGGTGGTACGGGCAAAACCACGCGATGTACGTGTGGTGCAGCAAAGAAGTGTTTTGCATACTTATATTGAATGTGTCTAAGGAGTTGGTTTGAGTCCTGCAGCTCGTGTACAAGTATCCAAGAGGAGGGTGAACAGAAACGATTGCTTTGAAATGACTCTTTGGTGGGGTATCTAACATGAGCCGCTTCCCTTTTCCCTGTCTGCTTCTTGTTGCAGTCATATCTCAGCTGTTGGGTCAATGGACTTGGATTTTCATAGTGTCCTCATCTTCTTCAGAACCCCAAGCCCAGTGCCCCCCGTGCCTCTTTTAACAGCTGACATTTCCACCGAGTACAGAGACCAGCTGCCCTCCAACAAAAGGTGATTAACCATGGGTGAAGCACGCAGATGGGTGTGCAAGGAATGCCGCCCGTGTTTGTTCCTCATCCTTCAATGATCAAAAGTCCAAAGAGGACAGGGTTATCCGTCTCCTGTTACTAATGTAAATTCAACCATTACTTTAAGCAACAGTGAAAGATGCGGGTATTGTTGTGCAGATGTGAACCAAAGTACTTGGCTTTGGCATGGCTGTGCTGCGTAACCTATTTCTGGGTGTAATTACCTTCCCTGTTATCGTTGTGGTTGTTAGGGTATAGCAGTAATCAGGTTTTGGCACGACATAGCGCTTTGTGTCTGAAAACCCTCTGGTCTAATCAGGAGGGAGGATCAAGCTGTAGCAGGTTCATCAGCCGCAGTGGGGGCTGCTCCGAGGCCGATGGAAGTGCCGGTGTGCTCAAACCAAAAGAGTAGCGTCTGAGATTTCTGAGTCTTAAATTTCAACATAATCAAGAATTTAGAGGTGATACAGATGGAGTCTGTGGGCAGCAGTTAGCTCTGATGTCAGCAGAGTGTAGAATGTGAGATAATAGGTCAGTGTCTCAAATCCAGCAATTCTGGCATCTGGTCCATCTGATGGTGGCAGTTCTGGTGCCAGCAGAGGGAGGTCTTGGGAAGGCAGATGTGGGATAATCTCTTCTCCACCTTAAATCTCCTCCTGGTTTAAACCCCGAGAACAAGCTTTAATAGCCTTCTTAATGGGTGCAGTTCATTGAATTCTGCTTGGATTAGGGCTTGTTCCACTTGGCGGGATTTGATTCAGCAAGGAATTGGGAACAAACTTTAGAGAGACTCATTATGAATTGAGAATGAGATCAGAACGGGCTTTGCTGGATATGTCTTACTCTGAAATGAAAAAAATGAGTCGTGCTTATTCCCTTAGTGTTTATATCCCACACTTCATACTCTTTCAGAGGAGCCCTGGAATGCCCAAGCTGTGGTAGTCAGGAATGCCATCCTGCAGAGCATCCCTTTAAAAAGGATATATTTTCTGGCTAGCTCAAAGGGCTGTGCGGAATGTCTAAATGTGGATGTGAAACACCACTGCACTTCATTCCCTTGCTTACTCTGACCTTAAGGATCATTCCTGCTCCTTCCGCTTATCTAAATGCATCAACTGTAATTTCTTACATGCAACTTGTGTGGCCCGGTGTTGATTTTTTCTTTTTCTTTTTTTTTTCTGCCTTTCCTTAAAGTAAACTGAGGCCACTTCTGCCAGAGCGTGATCTCTCCTGCAGTAATTAAATGCTGGTAGTTGGAGGGCTTGGAAAGTACAGGAATGACTTGATTGAGAAAGAGTGTATTTGTTTGAGATATATTTTGATTAGTCACTAGAATTTGTTTATGGTAGTCTCTGGAAAACTCAAGCATTTTAGGTGGATGAAAGAAGTTAATAACTATTCTGCTGGGATCAGCACAATGTGCAATACGAGACAGGCTGCAGACTGTGTCATATTTACTTGTATTGTGTATGGCCCCCCCTGCTGCAGCCTCTCCCTCACCTTCTCCGTCAGACATTCAGAAATGCCTGATTGGAATCAGCTTAAGGGTTTTTATTTTCCCTTTCCTTTGTTTGAAGTTTAAGCCCTGTGAAAATCCATTAGAAAAGACGCATTGTTGGGAAGTCCCCGATAGCATCAGCTGCCAGTTTATCTTCCATGTTGTGCGGTGGCTCCCGTTACTCCCTAGGGGCTGCAGGCTTGGGTGGTTCCCATAGTTTGGGTGGCTTTTGACCCACCAAGAGTCCTGAGCTGATCTTGGGGCTTCAATAAACTCTCTGTTATCAGCTTCCCAAATATTGGTGTACCTATCAGAGCCTGGCACCGCGTCAAGGCTGTGGGCGTCCTTAAGATTCATCGTTGATAGCTCACATGCTTTTTTTCCTCTTGAGCGAAAACAAGCACTTTTTGTTTAAGTTCACTAATGTTTGGCAAAGAAATATAGTAGCAATTATACACTCAGCCTCCTCCTTCCCTCGCTACACCCCCCCACTCAATCCCAGTTTTATGAAAGCAGCTAGCACTGCAACTGAAATAAATGTCATGAATGAATAATAATTTCTTTCATTTACACAGTAATTAAACTTGTTGAATACAGACTTAATGCTTTCCTGCGCACTGTTTAATTTGAGTGGTAGATCCAGGCTTTTGTTAAATTCAGGAAGGAAAAAAATGCAATATCTACCTGACTCTAAGTGTGCTTTGTTACAAACGTTTTCTGGGCTCTTTGTTTTTTTCCCCTGAAATGATGCTGGAAAAAGGGAGGACATGCAGCTCAGGCTGTTGTTTGAAGGTAGCTACATGGATTTTTCCGAATGTATTTGGTGGTCTGAGTTTTAGAAATGCCATAGACCAGTAACTCCTGTGCTTTGTGGCTGCTGGGATTACCCAGTGCTTCTGAAAGCTTAGTTGTGGGTCTAGATGCACCATCTTAGGGATTTTACTTTCCACAGCATTTGTTTTGTCTTTCTGCATAGTCTTAGTTGTTTGAGTGGAGATCTCCCCAAGAATCAAGTCTTTTCTCCTTCCAAACCGAATACAGAGCCCCACTTCCAGCACTATTTATGTTTGCCGTGGTTTATGGCAATGGCATCATCTAGTTCTGTGTGCAAAGGATGGGTTGAATAGTTAAAAGATGGAAAAGTCAGATGTTTCAAATAGAGAAACAAAGATGATCACGGAGGTCTAGGTTACCCGGGGTACCCATCACCTGGAGAAGTGAAGTCAGGGATTCTTTGCAAGGAATGGGAAAAGACTTATGTGTGGTGAAGGAATTCTTATATAACTTGAGGATGGGAACAGTGATAGTGTTGATGGGAAATGCTTTGGTTACTTGTCAGGCATGGAAATTTCGGAGGGAACCGCCCTGTCTTTGCTCCAGGGAACCACAAAGTGAGTCAAATGTGCCCATGCTACCATCAACCTCAGCCCAGGTTTCCCGTATATTCACTTTGGTTGGTTGGGACAACAAGAAGAAACACCTGGCCAAGTAGCAGAGGCTGAAGTTGGGTATGTTCAATCTGGGCCACCTTTTCATATCTGGATGGTTCAATTCATTTCAAGTTTTGTGAATTTTATGCTGTATTTTTTGAAATACAGGCTTGTAATAGAGTTGTTTCCTTTCTCTGTGTGAGTATAGTCTCCCATACTCTGAATTTGTGCTTCTGAACAGTGAGTTCCACCGTCGATGGGCTGTTGTGGCAGGTTGCATGTGCTGAGTGCAGGAGATTCTGTAGCAACAGTGGCAGAGTGACTACCTTGCATCTAAGTACATGCTTCAAAACACTTTTAAATAGTTTTTTTTTATGTTGTAAACCTGGTTTATTGATTGGATTGGGACCAATGCTTAGGCTTGTTTACATGTTCTGAAGAAATGACTCCATTGAAATAATGATTGTTTCTGACTGCTCCTAAACATTCCCTAAGGAGGTTTAGGCAGCTCGCAGCATTCATGTTCTGGTGGGCATTGTAGAAGAGGAGAGGAAATAATGAGGGATTGCGTGAGGTGCTTGTGCAGGTGCCTGTGGATGGGGGTTTGAACAGCAGTTTGGCTCCTGAGACCTTCCAAAAGGACTGGCTGTCACAGGTGAAGGCAACAGCATGTACAGCTGTTGCTCCTGTGCAGATTCCTTGGTTTTGTCAAGTCACCATTTCAAGCTTGTGAGTCCTCCAGGTGTAATTAGATGAGTGTGCAACAGACACGACAGGGACACGTGTCTGACTGAGAGTCATTAACAAGGGCTCCCAGGACTCATGGCATTTTAGAGGGGAAAAAACATCAGTGATGAAAGACGTGGCTGTGGATTTGAGTCACGAGGCAGCTGGTAGCCAAAGAATCGCAATCCCAGAAGTCTCTTGGGAGCTTTCCCAGAACACTCTTCTCAAAAGCTAGACAAAGTATTTTAATTGTCATACACCCAAGGATTACTATTTCTCCCTCCTCCTTTTCTGTTCTCTGGGGCCTGACATCTACAAACATGTGTTGGTAACTTCATTTTCTTTCTTAGTCAGAGAACAAGAGGCACTTGGGCTGTTTTGTTTATAGCTGCGCTATCAGCCGGCTGCATGTCT
Source organism: Todus mexicanus (assembly GCA_013389965.1). Classification (NCBI taxonomy): domain Eukaryota; kingdom Metazoa; phylum Chordata; class Aves; order Coraciiformes; family Todidae; genus Todus; species Todus mexicanus. The sequence continues at coordinate 14,742 of WEIS01012733.1, forward strand.
AGAGATGAAGGTGACAGCTTGAGATTTGTGAACCTAATTGGCATACAAAAAAAAAAAAAAAGAAATCCGCTGGGAAATGAGTTATTTGCAATTATCTGTAAATTTGGCTTTATTTCATGGAGACAAATATAGTTGCTTGGTGACTTAATTACAACTCTTTTTTTAAGATTATGAGATTTTTTAAAAGGATATCATTATTAACAAGATCTTGAGTCTATATTTGGTGATTACAACTATGGCCATTATTTGTTAGCTTAGAAAATAATACGTGGAAGCTTTTAATTAAAATAATTAGATCTGTTCTTACAGATACGCTTTCAAGTACCACCCTTGGATAATGGGACCCTTTATTGTTAGACACAAACTAAAACAAGCTGTACTGGGCTAGGATAGTATCACAATTAAGGCTGAGACAGATCGGCATTAAAATATTCTGCTGGTTAAGAGAGTGAGAGAATGAACTGAGGGAAGTAGTTGATTGTCCACATCTCTGCTCACCAAGGCAACTTTCTCAGCAGTCTACCAGCTGGATCAGTGAGAAAGTGGTTACAAAGGGTAAAATATTCTACATCCATGTGGTTTCTATCAATGTTAAGGGCTTACAAACATGTGAGTACAGATCTTAAATCACCTCTCTTAGCTGATGGTTCCAAGTCACCTTAAGGTACACCAGGCTGTGGTTGCCCCAGGCAGTTGTGCACCAGCCCAAGATGAACATTACAAAGGGTTTCACAGAATCACAGAATTATTGAGGCTGGAAAAGCCCTCTGAGATCATCGAGTCCAGCCTATGACCTAACACCACGACATCAGCTAAATCCTGCCACTAAGTGCAGCATCCAATCTTTTCTTAAACACCTCCAGGGATGGTGACTCCCCCCCCTCCCTGGCCAGTCTGTTCCAGTGTTTTATAATCCTTTCTGTGAGGAAGAGCTTCCCAACGTCCAACCTAAACCTCCCCTGGCGCAGCTTCAGGCCGGGCCCTCTCGGCCTGGCACAAGTTGCCTGGGAGAAGAGTCTGGCCCCCACCTGACTGCAACTTCCCTTCAGGCAGTTGTAGAGAGTGAGAAGGTCCCCCCTGAGTCTCCTCTTCTCCAGGCTGAACAACCCCAACTTCCTCGGCCTCTCCTCGTATGACTTATCCTCCAGTCCCTTCCCCAGTCTCATCACTCTCTTCTGGACCCGCTCCAGCACCTCAATGTCCTTCTTGAAGTGAGGGGTCCAGACCTGCACACGGTGCTTGAGGTGAGGCCTCCCCAGGGCCGAGTCCAGGGGCAGAATTCCATCCCTAGTCCTGCTGGCCACACTGTTCCTGACACAGGCCAAGATGCCGTTGCCCTTCCGTGCCCCCTGGGCACAGCTGGCTCCTGTTCAGCCGCCGCCAACCAGCACTGCCAGGTCCCTCTCTGCCGGGCCGCTCTCCAGCCACTCATCGCCTAGTCTGTAGGACCTTGCACTTGGCCTCGTTGAATCTCAAACCGTTGGCCTCAGCCCATTGACCCAGCCTGTCTAGGTCCCTCTGCAGGCTCTTCTTTACCCTCCAGGATATCGACAGTGCTCCCCAACTTGGTGGTGCCACCTCAGCCAGCAAGCACATGTCCCTAGATTGATCTGTGTCACTGGGAGGTCACCTGTGTACTGGAATGATACTTCTCTGACTGCCCCAGCGAGAGGTGCAGACCAGTTACAAGACTTGAGAGCACCTGTCTCCCTTCTTGAAATAACAGCTTTGATTAAAGCCAAGCCACTGAGTGCTGCCCCGTGGCTCCAGTAGTGCTCCAGTCACTTCCAGTGATCTGCATCCTTGTTAGCAAATTTTGTGCACAAGAATCGCAGACTAGAGAGAGCGTGTTTGCAAAATCACCCAGCTTGTGCTGTTAGAGGAAAATACTGTTATTACTTCTGTCACTCACTCGTCACAGACTTACTGAAGAGGCCTGAGGTACATTCATGCACTGGAAGTGTTAGCACTCACTCATCCACACAGGATCTCCGCTGTGGTCACTGTGTTGTTTACTCTTTAACCGGTTTAGTTACTCTACCACACCTACTTGGCATCATCATTCTCACAGGCAGGGTATTCATTTTGCTGTTCTCCTGCCCTGGAGTTAACTTCGTTCCTCCCGGGATACAGCAACGTAGAAAAACACAGTCCAGTGCCCTCTGGATGCAAAGGAAAGACTGGAGTGGACTGAAGTATACACTGAATCAGGCCCTACAGGAGAGAAGAATTAGTCATGCAACATCAAAGAAATAGTTCCACATCTGGGAAAGTGTTCAGAGAGTCCCCAAAGGTAAGATTAAAAAAAAAAAAAGTCAAGTGTGTTCATATCTTATTAGTGAAGTTGTTATTGGCAATGAGATATTCTAATTGAATTACTCCTAATTAAAATAATTATGTTTTCTAAGTACTCTGATCTGTAGAGACCATGTAGAGAATCAAAGGTAGAAATAAACAGCACCTAGTAAATTCTCTCTAAGCTGGCTCGCTCGATGATGCTTAAAGTGGTTTTTTATGATTCCACTTGCTCTGCGTAGGCTGGTGCTAATGCAATAAGGGTGGCTTTCAGAAACCTCACTCCTGTCTCAAAAGACCAACCGCTACTGTTTGAAGGATTAGCTGGGAAAAGCTCAAGGCTCAGATTAGGAAAGTAGGGCTGGTTCTTTACCTCTTCCCCACCCATCCTGCCTGGCCTTGAGCGATGCTCTTGAACCTACTCCACCTTGATTTCCCACCAGCGACTGGGGCTGTTATCTCAATTATCTGTGATTGCTGTCTTAGTCTAGACTCTAATAGAGCCTTTTTGGCATGCAGTAACCAAAAATCTCAGCAGACATCACTGATTTCTATCAAGAGAGGAAAAAAATAAATCAGGAAGGCAGCATTTTGCTTACGGTGAAGGGTGAAAGGCAAGTCCCAGTGTTAGCCAGTGAGCAACCTTTCAGGGGAGCTGTAGGATCAAGATGTGATTCCTACTGGGGTCTGGCATCAGAATATTTCTTTGCTATGGGTGGAAACCTTTCCTTTTACTCACTTCTGCCTGCAGTAAATAATCCTAGTTTATCTCCCAGTTGCAAAACACTTCGATGAACTAAGGACTAATCTGCCTGGGGGAAGTAGAAATCATTAGTCTTAGGCTACCCAGATCCTTCCCCTGATCTGCCGATCAGTGTCATCTTCAAGCCGAGCTTTCCCTCAACCTTGAGCTGGAAACACATGCTCCTCACTCCATCCTGCTTTGGTGTGCACAGGACCCTGCTCTGTGTGCCTCTGCCTTCACGTTCCACTCTAGCAAGACCATTTCTTCACGGGACATGGACTTCTCAGTATGTTTTCCATTGCAAAGTGTGTACCAGTTGTTAATAACATCCAGTTTGTAGGGTTGTATGGGGTGATATTTGAGAGACAGCTCCCAGTATCATTGTCTTGGTGTCAAGCCTTCTGAACAGCCAGGACACCTCTCGTGAAGCTGTGCTTGCTGGGCCTTGTGGAATGGTTTTCAGTGGCTTCTTTTCTTTCAAGATGCCACCTCAGAAATAAGCTTTCTAGAAACAGAGGAGGTTGGGACATTCAGCCCAGGGGTCATCTCTACTGCTTAAACAACCCCTAAAGCCTGAGATGCTTGAAAGCCCTGGCACAAGGGCTTTGTTATCTTGTTGAAGGGAGGCCTGATGCCTTTACAGAACATTAGTGGTGAACCTTGAAGCAATCCAAAGACCCCATCAGTCTCAGAATGAGCTAATATTTATCATACATAACCTTTATAAAAGCCAAACACATTGCAATTGCTTCTGAGAAGGAGAACGTTTCAAAGGTTTCTCACATCAAACACTGCTGATTTTTCTTTTTTTTTCTTTTTCTTATGATCATGATTAAAATTCATTCAACATCCTCTCAAGGAAGAAAAAATAATATATATACATTTCACGGCTTTGTGCTTTTCTCCCCTCCCTCTGTAAAAATAGAAAAGCTTTCAGATGTTGCATGAACAAAGATATGGAAATGTGAGAAGAGGGCAGCATCTGGAGGTTTTCAAACACGAGAACACGGGCTGTACGTTTCTTTTGCTGTTAGAAGAGTGAAAAGCTGTTTCCTGTCATTTCCCATCTTGTCACTTGTAAGGCTGGCATCTTGCGGCTTCTTGCACCAGCTGTTGTTTTTTTCTCCACAGACAGATGGTGCAACCTCTTTGATAATTTTTTTTCCATGTTCTAAAGATTTTTGCATGTGTACTACCTTTATGTAATGATCATATAACCCTGTCACTCACTTTATCCTGTTAGCGGTGTCATCCCTATAAGAGGGAGGAGGAGACGGCAGGAGAAGGAACTTAATCCTCTTCGTGTGTTCTGACATGCTTTGAAAATACACTGTGGAGCCGGAGCTACAAATGTTTCCAAAAGCCTTCTGTTTTCTGGTCTAAAGGATTCCAGAATATCAGGGCTGTGATTTTGTAGGATTCGTTTGTTTGCGTGAATTTGGCACAATGTTGCAGTTGAGGATTGTTTGGTTGTTTGTTTTAAAATCCCCTTCTAATGTGGTATTGTAGTACAAAAGTATATTATTGCTTTGTATTCCTGGAATTAAAACCTGTTATAAATAATTCCAGTGCAATTACAGTTATATGTGGAAAGGAATGGGAGTGCCTTCTACATCTTATCAAATGGCTGTACTTAAAACATATAATTACTTTATTCCCTTTGATTTCCACCTGCTTTCCAGTGTTAGAAAATTGCACTTCTGATGGTTCTGTAATGCTAAAGATTAAAAGCTTTATAGGCTTGCAGAACATATCTGGAGGTCTCGAGACTGAAAAGGAGCAGATACTGTTACATCTCCTTCCTCCCTTGAATGGAATGGCCAAAGAGGTGGCGTGAATCAGTGAAGAGCAAATTGAAGATGAGCACTTAGTGCAATTTTTTTTTGTAGAGCAAGATTAGCTCTCCGGTTCCATCTTGCTGAATTAAAACGTTACTGGAGTACAACTCAAAGGTGGGAATAATAAGTGAAGTTAATTAATCCTGAACAAATGTGCTACTGAAATGTGACTGAGTATGCTCTGACTGAGGGTTGAGACAAGGTGTGTCCACACCAGTGGCTGGTGCAAATGTGGTCGAGTCCGTTTTCAGCAGCGTCAGGCGGAGATCAAAATTCGTTCCATTAGAAACTTTGTTGGCAAGGGAATAGTGCATTACAACGAATAGATATAACATTGGATATGAAATCATAGAAGCCTCGTTTTGCAGGTACCAATACATATAATTGAGATATTAGAGACCACGGCAATGTCCTCTTGATGATGAGATATGTGATTTAGGGGCTGAGCCCATTTTATCCATGAGTGGTGTTTATTCCATTGTACTTTCAATATTTCTCTTGGAAAATACTGTTAGAGAGTGAATATATTTTTAAATTATTATTATTGGCACCATGCTGCACATTCATTGGTCTCATTGCCTCAAGAGTCATAGATATAATCAGAAGAAGAAAACAGGTAGTAATGAGCTGTCCTGGTTTATGCCATTTGCCTTTGCATTGTGTTTGTCTGTGCTGTAGCGTATCTGAAAAGAGCATCCTCTTCCCACAGCCAAAAAAACATTTGTTCTAAATTGTTTACTCTAAGTGCCATGTATAAAAGCGTGGCTGCTGTCAGAAAAGTGACTATAAAAGCGACACCATGGGGCTCACTGTTTATTTTCTTTTTCTCTCTGTCTTGGAGACCTTCTAGAGCACATTTTCTCAGCTCAGCTACCAGTGCTGTAATCTCCAACTGTCAGCAGGAAAATTAGAGCTTTGTGAACCCCGCAGGGTCAAGTTCATGATGCATCAGCAAGCTCAAAGCTGGAGCACTCTGAAACAACCTCTTTGCTTCCCACCTCCAGACCACGGCAGTGGTTGGCTTCTTAAGAGACTCATGGGGCTCCCTGCTTATGTTTGGGTTGGGGGTTTTTTTCAATCTTTTGTGATCCAATCCACCTTTATTTATTTATTTATTTTATTTTTCCCCGGTGTGTTAGAAACGTGATTGGGGAGGCAGGTTCCAATCCCAGCTGTTTCTGTAAGGACAGACAGGATGGAAAGAGTGTCGAGCAAGTTGGATCCAGAGGGCAAATGGAAAAGCAATTTCACCTTGGGCAAATGCACTTTATCTGCATGAGGAGGGGGGAGTGTCAGTGCCTATCATCCTATTGGGGATTTCACGTCTAGATTAAGGTCTCTACTTATATCCTAAATCAGACTTCACTCTGAGAAATATGGATCTGTGCTATAAATTATTCTGCACTAGACTTCAAAGATTCAGCCCCTATTTGCGTCACGCTGTATGAAATGCGGGGGGGTCTGTGCACATATGTTGGCAGCAGCGGGGCAAGGAGGCAGGGACGTGGCTGTAAGAAGGGAGGGAGGGCATATGGAGTTACGTGCTCTAAGGTTTGGTGTAGAGGGGAACATTTATTCCACTGGTCTCAGCATCCAAGAAGGTGCAATATGACAAATGGACATAGATAGGAGATCTTCAGGGATGACTTAGTTTATGTGTCTTCATTCTTAGAGAATATCTTTCCAGGAATCAGGGGTTCATTGGTTGCTGTTTAAGCACTATTTGTTTTTCAGAGGTGTATTGGGTGCACTTTCCACTTGGGAGAGTGGAAGGCAAAGCAGATAAGCCACCAGACATCATGGACTTTGCTGTGGTCATGGAGGATGAACTGCTGATCTCTCCATGTTCTACTGCTTCCATTCTCTTTTACTCAGTACCCATTTAATACTTTCATTAGTCTGTCTGTCCTGTCTCTTTCTTGTGGCTATTTTCTTTCAACTACTTCCCTTTAACTTACTCCATCAGCTTAAACATTTGTAATTCCTTTTGCATCAACCATTATTTTTATTCTTTTTTTTCTCCCCCTGCCTCCCTTTTGTTCCACCCTAGTGTTCTAGGTCTCTGCTCTCTCTCATCTCTTTAGCATTCCTCCTGGTGCCTGATGAAATGGTATTTTCCTTTGGCCCCTTGCTTTCATTAGAGGAAAAAAAAATTACCTTACGAAGAACTGGTTTTTTGGTATTTCTAGACATTTCTGGTCTACAAAGTGAATCAGTGCTAATGGTTTCCGTGGAAAGGTGGGAACGCTGAATTTTGAGTGTTTTCCTTGTTCATCAATATTCTTATTTTTTGTTTTGATCAAAGTCAGGAAATACAGCACTGCTCATGCTGTCTTTGCTCCCAAGATTTCCAGCCCAATTTCTTACATTAAGTAGTTTGGGAATATTAAAACTCTGCAGCATTTATTCAAGCGAGCCTTCAGAATTTCTTGTAAAGCACATAGCACTAGTTAGTTGCGTTCTGCATTTAAGAAGAATAAGCTACCCAGGATTTGGCAAATTCATGCTCGAGTCTAAAGAAGCACTTAAAGGGATTATTGAAATTTGTCTTGTAAAACCCCCTGAAGATTTTAGCAGCTTGTGTGGGATTTTGGTTAGCATTCACAGGACTTGGCAGGCTCAGCGGTTGTACAGAAGGTCCCATAATCCCTCAATAATGGCAAGGTGCAGCAAAGGTTTCGAGCATCGGCAGAGCACCCATCGGCATTTAGCACTCTGAAATTTTCAGCTGGTTTTCCGCCTGAGCGCTGGTACGGTTCATCCCTCATCTTTTCCTGTAATTTGGGCCACTGAAGCTTCAATCTGTCATCCTCTGAAGTAACCTGATGGTTCTTAGAATTCCATAATTTGGGCAGAAATGACTATTGAGCTAGCGTAGAAGAAACCCAAACCCAGCCTAGGTCTGCACATCAGCGGTAGCCACTGGTCATTAGGTACCATTTGCCAATACGATATCAAAAGCATGAAAGGAAATGTAGTTATTGGCTCAAAGAGGTGAATACAAATCATGCCTTTGAGAAACCAGCTTTCAGCAGAAAGTAGATTGAATTCCTTGGAGCACCCAAAAGTGTGGTATTTAGAGTAATCACTGACTACGCTGTGGCCAAGGAAGAGCCTGGAGATTGTACATTGCTCAGTCTCTTCTCTTTCTGCCACTATCATGATCTTCCATTTTATTCCTGTGGACCTGCAATTACCAGCCCTGTTCCTGCACTACCTAAACAGTTGTTTTCTCTGCTAGAGTGGAATAAATGGTTTACAGGAAGAATATATTGAATAATTTGAGCCTTTTTTTTTTTTCCCTTGTTAGCTTAAGTATTTACAAATAGGTTTTGATTTCCATTTTGTTGCTTGAATTTTCTGGTTTATATATAGGGTGTGTATATATATATGTAATCTGTGGGTTTATCACAAATATTAAAATTCCACTTGTCACGTCAGCTGCGTTGCTGAATAGAAGCTCTGAGAGACATCTCTGTGGTTGTGCAGGTGTTATACAAGCAGAGCACAAAAGATAGAGCCCTGAGGAAGCTTATTGCTATGGTTTATTTTAGGTGGAAGAGGGCTCACATACTGCACTAATGGAAGGCAGTGTAATAGCAAAAGACAGGAGGTCTCTGCGCCAAAAATAAATCTGTATTGCGATTAGCTGTGCAGATATGATTTCTCAGCAAAAGTAATTCTGTGAGGATTTAAATAATGATTCTGTTAATACCGTGAGCAACTTTGAAATTCACTTTGCTTGAGCATTTGTGCTCGTAAAACTCAATTGCTCAAATGTATGCAGAAAGCAAACACAAAGCAGACAAACGCTGAGCCGAAGCAGACTTATTTCCATTTCAAACAGGCTGCTCATTGCACGGAACTTGAGGGGTTTTCTGAATTATTTGCCAGCTCAGGTAGCTGGGGTGCAACGAGGGCGGTTGCAGCATCACCTCATCCACAGCAAGCCCAGTAAATGAGCAGGGGTGCAAAGAAGGGTCATGGCAAAGCCACTTGAAAACCCCCTTATTTTGTCACTGTTGTTAATTAAGGGCATTTCTCCTTTCCCACCACGAAGAACAAACCGTATCTCTGGAGCTTCATGAACGCGTTTGATTTTTCTTGTTGTTACAATTACTTCCTCCTCCTTGCCAAAATCCTAGAGGGAAGCGGGTACATTCCCTGAAGGATGACCCAGGGGTCTCTTACAGCTGTTGTGAGAGCCCTGTGGGCATAAGCATTAATCTTGACGAGGAATTCTTGAGCATTTCAAAGTCTATCAGGGGGAGAATACAAGTTTCCCACTGTGGCATGCACACAAGCCACGCGCTTTGCGCTCTTGCCGAAGAGTACAGCGCCACTCGTGAGCGTATTTAGCGAACGAGCCTAATGACAATTGCGGTCATTTAAAATTACGGAAAGGGCAAGATTTACCCAAAGGGACTTATTTTCTGCCATGATTGAATAAAGAAGGGAGGCAGCTGCTAAGACTGGAAAAGGTCACTCAGTCACATCGGTTGATGAAAGAATCAGAGAAGCTGTCATCTCCGCCGCAGCTTCGCCTGCCAACTGACGGCCGTGCACAGCCTTGGCAAAACAAAGCTGTCACTCCTGGCATCTGTCACGGCTCCCGGTACACGAGCACGCAGCCCGGCCAGCCGGGGGGCAGGAGGACAACACCACCGCCCTCCTCTTCTGGGATCAATTGTTTGTTCAGCAAATGGTGTTAGGAGACTCTGGCTTTTCTCTTCCGCAGTTTGGAAGATCAAGTTAAGCTAAATATTTGAAGCTGTACTAGGTTGGTATTGACAAAACACAGAGCCGGAGCGCTTGGGCTGAAAGGGAGAAGTACGTGATAGGGATCAGGATGTGCCGGGGGCGTTGCAGATCGGATTTCTGTGATGTATTTATAATTTAAGATATTTCTAGTGTAAGGTGAAGGAGGTAACAGTAAAGATGGCTCAGCAGGTGTGTTTTGTGAGGGTTCAGGTTTACGTGGGCTGCAGGTATCCTAATGCTCTATAAGTCCTTGTGGAGAAAATCCATTTTAGGTTTAGGAAGCAATCGTTTTCTCCCCATGGTCAATTCAGAGAAAAAACTCGTGGTTTCCTTTGCCTGCCATTCCTCTGCCTTCTCTAAATAAATTCGGTTCTTCATAAATATTGGAAATGACTACTCAGAAAGAAAAGTAGAGATTAGCAGGTATACCTGTTCCAGTGACTTTCAGTCATACATGGACCCCAAAGTAGTTGTTAGGTATTTCTTTGTCTCCTGAATGGTTTTTTTTCTCAGAACTGTGGGTCTCTGCAAATCCAGAGAGCTGTAGTTCTGTCAACTTAAAGATTTGCCTGAGTGGCGTTGAAGAGCTGTCTTGCAGTCATCCCTAACTTAGGGTGTGATTTTTCAGAATGGGTCATGCTCTCTACAAGTACCTGACAGGAGGTTGGAGCCAGCCAGGGTCGGTCTCTTCTCCTAAGGAACAAGCAACAAGGCGAAAGGAAATGACCTCAGGTTGTGCCAGGGGAGGTTTAGGTTGGACATTAGGAAAAATATGTTCACCCAAAAGGTTGTGAAGCCTGGCCCAGGCTGCCCAGGGCAGGGGTGGAGTCCTCACGATCCCTGGAGGGGTTTCAAAGCTGTGGAGATTCGGTGCTGAGGGACACAGGGTAGTGATGCCCTGGCAGTGCTGGGTTAACAGTTGGAGTTAATGATCTTAAACATCTCATCCAACCAAAATGATTCTATGATTTTGATATAATTTGCCTATTAGTCAATACATACTGATATCTGGAGCCCCGTGGTTTGTTTTTACTGGGAATTTGACCGTACAGCTCTTCTTTCTGTCTATTGAAATCCTGCTGGAGTAGACCCAGTTACCTACCTTGGCTCTACATTTTCTGCTTATACACCCTTCTGTAATCTCTGTGACTTTTTTAATTCTAACATACCTTTCATGTTGTCCAGGACTAGATCCTTTCAGAGGGATTGTGTTCCACAGCAGGTGGAAAAGTGACATTTTGAAAGAAATGCACATTCTGGGAGCTGGTTTCCCTACCGTGGTATGGTTACAGTGGAGTAGCTCTGCCAAACGTATTCCTGTGTAGGTGATTCTTTAATATAGATTTTCATGTTCTAGAGGTTTGGGATCTGGGTATCGTTTATGAAAGTGCAGATGACAGCGAGCCAGAGAAGCAGCAACACGCAGCTACCGCTGTCCCATTAGCTTTGTCAAAACATTTGCTAATTGCAGCGTGATCCTTCAAAACACGCGTCTTAGAGAAAAATGAATCTGAATTCAAACCCACGCCGACCAGGGAAGAGCAGAGTCCTCTCCAGTATGTAAATTAGATTTGTAGTTGAGTGGAATTGATTCTGCTGAGACTAAATTAATCACAGTGCTTAATCACTGTAACCTTTAAACAGAGCAGGCCTGGCCGCAGCTGCAGGGGAGCACATTGTTCACACAGACTTTTGTCCTTCCAAAGGCACTGGGACTCTCGGGCAGAGGAGGGTGAGCGTAGCAGTGAGTCAAAAGTGCTCCAGTCTGACCTTCACTTTCTTCCACTTGCTTAGAGAAGGGGAAAAAAATTGTACCTTGTGGATTTTAACCTGTGGTGAGCAGATTGTAATGCCAGTGGTCATGTGCAGTACGGTGCCTCCTCGTATCTGTGTATCTCCTCGTATCTCGTATCGTATAGAACAGTTCGTGATGAAGGGTCATGAAATAACCCTTGATTCACCTCCATTCACAGCAATGGAAAAACTTCTTGTTAGCTTTGTGGTGGCTCTTTAGGTCCTCAGGCTTGAAGGGTTGATCTTTTCCCAAGTCTTGCTGTGTCAATGTGTAAGGCTCTGAGAAATGCCTGTTGTGGTTTTTCTTTGTATTAGCAGAGAACATGAGAATCTCTGGAAGACACATGTTTGGGCACAGAGGGGATACCGGTATGTGCATACATTCCCCACTGAGACAAGTAGTATAGGATGCTGAGATCACAGTGGTAGAATACACAGCCCGTATATGATCTTGATAAACCAACCACCAGAAAAAAAATGACTCATGCTTCCTCAAATCAGTCTCCCGCAGATGAGTTTGGTACAAGTGGTAAAAGCTCGTGCATTTGCGTAACAAAAAAAAGCAGGAATAGACGTTTTAAACAAGCTTCCAACCTAAGTTTTCAAGAGCTGCTGGGGACATTGAGTACAGTCTCCTTCAGTTGTTTTCATTGATTTGTAGTGTTGGTGCTGAGCTCCATCCTCTCCTCAGATGTACCAAAAGCCTGAGAAGCCCCAAATCTCTGGCTTGTCTTGAAAACTGAGATCTCCTCCTGCAGCTCTCAGCTATCTAGATGGGATGCTGAATGAAGCCTCTGTGTCAAGCAGTGAGAGGGTGTGACTGATGGGTTTACTTCCTGCAGCATGGACAAGGCTTTAAGTTAAATGGACTAGACAGTGTTCAAGCAGCTGTGTTTGTAGTTGTTTCTTGAAAAAAATGCATTTTTTTTCCTACATGAGAAGTCTTTGGGGATATTTTGCTGTGATGCTTTATAAAAATGTTCCATCTGTATAGCTGACGTGAGGAAGACTTTAGATGAGAACCCACCTGTGGACATAGCTGGATCTGTTCCCTACTCTCGTTAGCCAGTAGGCAGACCAAGATATGTTCTCAGCCCTCTTCCAGCTCTCCTATACTCTTTCTATCTTGTGACACTCCAGTCTTGTAATCTAAAGATGATGATGTTTCTTTCCTTTACCATCCTTTATGTTTTTCATTTGGTTATCTTTTGGGAATATATGGTACACTGTATGAATGATGGATAAGCACAGTTTTCAGTCCAGCAAGGCCTTGGTCTTGATTGACGATCTTCAGATAGTAACAGCAATAGCTCTCTGTAAACATGAGGTTGAGTCCTTCTTTAAGGCTTTATCCCTTCCCTAAGTAAACATTTAGCAACAACAAAAAAAGCCTTTATAAACCTGTGCTGAGAAGAATTTGTCATTGCTTTTAAAGTTGATGCTTACTGTGATTTATTGCTGTTGGTTTTTTTTTTAAATAAAATATCAAAAAATTTCTCCAGCTGTCTAAGATGCAAAAACCCCAGACTTGCTGTAATATAAACTTGTTTCACACATATACTTTCTATTAATCATGAAGTACATGTGTGACAAGAAGCTGGGTAAATTGTCTGCCTCCTCGAAACCATCTTTCTTTGCTATAAACTGTTAAAACAACATAACATCACTGTGGCATTAACTAACTACCCCCCGCTGGGTTAGAAGCAGAGGTAAAGGCTGGATGTTGACAATTTGCCACGGCACTGCCATGTGAAGTAGCTGCTTAGACATTGAAGATGGGTTAAGTGCTGCCTATATGCAAAACCCCCAAACAACGCATGAATAGAATCATTTGAAATGGCTTTAAAAAACCCCTCATTCTTTCCTGCTCTAAATCTCCGTATGTTCTTCAGTTATTAATATCCATATCACAGCTGTATCCTCACAGGAGGGCACTGAAAATGTACTCTTAATGGTCATTAGAGCAAGGAAAGTCTGAAATATTGAAGGGAAGCATGGTCTGTGAAACAGGGTTTGAACTTAGGAATTCTGTACATCTGAGTGGAGAAAGGTGAAAAGAATCCAAATAGCAATGAGGACTCAGCTACTGGTTTATCATGGTTTGGAGAAACAGGCGTGGAACACTATGCATTTTGGGGTGCTTTGGGTGGTTTTCTTAGTTGTTTGTTGGGGGTTTTTGGCTGTTGAGGTATTTGAAGCTTATACATCAGAAAAGAGTAGCCCATGATCCCACATCCAACATGACACACGCTGGAATTGGTGACCTTGAATAGAAGTGCTTTCTGATGTTCCCTTTTGCAGCCAAGCCTTTGTAGGAATGCATGGTGAGTGCCCCACTGGGAGCAGGTTTGCTGTTGCCTTTGGGAGACCCATGGTACAGGATTCATTGGACACTCTCAGCCTTGCTCTTGTGTTTCTTGTTAAAGCAAACCCACCAACACCATTGCCACAGCATCATTTAAAGGAGGTTTTCCATGATTTCCCAAATAAAGCTGTGGCAATTCCGCTTTCTACAGTTTGGGTAGAGCTGAAATTTTATCAGGAAACTTTAGCTTGCAAAATCTTCCTGATGGACTGGGAGGAAAAGGAGTCCAACCATGGGACATCCTGGTCTCTTCCTTGCCTATGCAGAGCTGCAATTAGGTGTCTACTAAAGCACACGTGGGCCTTGTGAGAGGTGCAGAGGTGGCAGGTCAAAGAATTACAGGTTTTGCTTCATCGGTGACCTGGTTTGAGGACAACCTTGGCAATTCCCAGCTGCTTTCTCACTTGGGCATTCTTACCACCCACTTCTTGACACGAGGTCAGCGTGCTGGACTCTTGAAGTTAAGGAGACACCTAGTAAGGTCAGAAGCTAAATCAGTCCCTGTGGTTTATTCATCCATGCTTCACATCTTGGCTGAGACTGTCCACCAATGTGCCAGTGAGTGTCAGTTTTGATCCCGGTTATGGAATTTTTCTAGTGCCTACTGACCCGTTACACAGGAGTTTTCACTCCAAGAAGCGAGGTCTGCTGGGCTCGCTCCTCTGGGAGTATTACTTTGATCTGTGATTATGCACTTGGCTTCCGCACAGCTTAAGTAAAGTGTCAGAGTGAGGCTTGATACCAGTTAGGTCTTGGAAAAAGATGGTTCTGTTTTGCTGGATTTAATTAATCGTATGTATTTCCAACACAAATACATGTATATATGGTTCAACTTGTATTTTGTCTTTTCCTGCAGCTGAAATTTATTGGGGATTGAAATATACAGGTTTATCTGCCTGACCTTTTGCTAATTATTAGATTGAGATAAGTGTGTATATAAGTGACAAATTGCCTTTAATGACATTTAATCTGCACGCTGACATTAATGGCAGGTTTAGCAGCCTGGTTATAGTCTTTGTTGCTGAGAGACGAAAAGAGCAAGGACTTTTATCTTAATTTGACCTTATTCAAAAGGTGTTGGTGGTAGTAGTCAATTTCTGATTAACTTAATGACGTGTTTTACATAGGAAGCAGTCAAACAGTGATATATGAAAGGGCCTCGAGGTGATGGATTAGAGGCAGCAGGGCTGGTGCCAGATTGTCACTCTTTAAGTCATGAGGAAGAGGGAGGTGGGAAGAGGAGCAACCCCAAACTCTTCTTGCTGGTGCAAGAACAGCTGCCACATCCAGAACATGTTGCTGGTAAAGTGTTCATTGAATTGGACTTTGATTAAATGTTTTCTGTACAGTCCAAACTTCTGAAATAGACACCCAACTATATGTATACATTGCAAGAGATAAATACACATCTCAGGAGTGCCTGCTGCAAAGTGTCTTTTTGTTGACTGTGGTGGAAGCTGAGAGCCTGCTGTGCTGGGCGGCCTGGGGGGTTCTCATTGCCCTCAGGTGCCAGGAAGGATTTCCTTGTTAGAATCCCCAGGAAACAATGAACATAGTGAAAGTGTCTCCATCGGGGATTACGGCGCTGAGCTGAATCCGTCTGGGTATTACGCTGCACTATATTGAGGTCAGCCATGCCCTATTTCTGTGACAACAGAGACGCTGCAGATCCCCGAGGGTGAGCAGAGAAGAAAGCCCAAGGTGGAAAACTTGAGTCCTTCTCTCTCTTTGCCTTATGATATATTTACAGAATGATTTAAGAGGAACTTCAGAGACAAGAGCAGAGGTTATAAACTGCTTTTAGTAAAAGTAAACACCTAAGCAAATCATTCAAGAAGCCATTAAATGGCTAGACAGCTCCTATAAATACAGTTCATAATGCACTTAGGAATGTTCCGCCACCTACCAGCACCAGTGGGCTTTCCTGTTAGAGCTCTTGAAAGTTGCATTTTAATGACGAAAATTGTACCTCACACATCACTGAAAAAAACTGCAGAGAATGCAGTTCAGAAGATAGCTGGAAGGATAAAAATGTACCTTAAGCTTGTAAACCAACTAATTAATTTATGGTTTTATGTCGAGGGTTTTATGCAACAGAAATGCCTTAAACCTAAACCAAACTGGGTGGCAAATTGACACAAATGTTTCGTGAATTGAGATCAACGCTTCTTACATCAAATTGCAATGAAATTGCAAACAGAATGCCTTGACATGTTGTTCTAGAGCTTTTCAGCTGTCGCCTGCCTTGGTGGGGAGGTGCTGTAAAGGCATCAATCACTGGGCTGTTACGCAGTCTGTAAAAGCACCAGATGAGCTGGGGAGGATTGTTTTGAATCAAAAAAGTTTTAGATGCTTTGGATTTCAGCTGATTTTGTAGTTTGAGGTTTAGCTTGTAGGTATGTCCAGCTGGGAGATGCTCCTTTCTGTCCTGCTGCTGCTTGAAAACTGTTAATAAAGTAGTTATTTTTTATTATTCAATGAAAACAACCAAAGACAACTACTGACCCACTCGCCATCAGCGTGAAAAGCTGAGTGGCTGCTGCTGCCACCAAGGGATGGGAGAGTAAAGGGGTGAGATTTGTTACTTCTGTTTCCCTTCCATCTCCCTCAATGAAAGCATCATTCCGGACCATTTCTGTCTCACTCCCTCTCTTCCCTTCTGTTCTCTACTACTGTAAAGGTGAATTTGAATGGACTACATCCCGAGTTGATATTATTATATTATTATCCAAGTACCGGTTTCATTGTATTGATGCTGAGTTGGGATGTTGACCCTTTTGAGAGCAGTGACAGTGTCTCATTGCCATCACTGGTGGAATCGTAATTGTATTTCCTTGCTAGTTCCCCCATTTCTTCTTGCTCTCTGCTCTGATCGAAGACCAGAATGCCAAAAGGGAGCATTTGGATCATTTTGACTGAGCTTCTGTACAACTCAGGCAGCAGGAGTTGATGTAATTAATTCCTGTTGGAGCATATCTTTAAAACAAATAAATCTGGTCTTCACTTGAAAATTGCCAGTAATTGAGAATCCACTGCAGTCCTTGGGAAGTTGTTCTAGTGGTTAATTACCCTCACAGTTAAAAATTAGCATCCTATTTTTAGTTTGACTTTTTTTTCTTACTATTTCTGCTTGCAGCCACTGAATTTTATTACACCCTCCTCTGCAAAATAAGAGCCCACTGTTTGACTATTGTTCCATGATTTTCTTCATTTCCATTTTTCTTTTCACTTCCACATAGACGGAACAATGCCGCAGCAATACATACTTTTCTCTGGAGGTTGGACTACATTTGAAAACTATTTTAAGATTCTTGGGTGGAAATTGCTACAGTGCGCAAAATGCAAGAAGATCCATTAATTATCCCTGTTTTCCCAGTGTGAGCTTTTGTACTTGTCAGTGGCGTGCACCCAGCAGGGCTTCTCGCATCCTTTTGGCTTCTATTAATATTGATATTATATTTCTAGGGCCAACACCTGACAGCTCTGAGGGGGAATTAAAAGTTGCTCAGTGATAGTTGAGTTGAACGTCTGTCGTTGTGCATCTGGGGGACCCACAGCTTTATCCCACAGTGAGATTTGCAGATATCAGCAAAATTAGCTCCATTGTCATTCTGTGTTTCCTTTTCCTTAGAAATGGTTGTGTACAGCAACAACAATGATGACTGAGAAAGGAGAAAGTGGTATTCATCACTGGCCATTTTATGGTCTCCTTATGTCCTGGGATATTATTTAGTGGCTGGCAACTACTGTGCCAACGACCCTGTTCTAAAAACAAACATTTGAAAGAGAAGAGAACCAGATTCCATGCACCAAAGACTTGAAAATGTATGTTTACCTCAAATTTACTCTGTGTTGGCCTTAATCAAGGTCTCAGTTGTGCTTTATCAGGTATGGATGGGACCTGGGTTTCTTTATCCTCATGACCTGAAATTATCCGGGAACACATTGGCAGATGGATTTGAAAACATCTGCTCCTTGCATTCTTCCTGCTTCTTAGGAGCTCTACAGACTCCCCATGAACTGAAGATGGTGAAGGCAGTGCATAAGTAAACCCCGAACCAAACAGACACTAAACTCTTGGTATCACTTCCAGATATAACCCGTAGCTGAGTTTTGTAAGTAAAATGCTGCATTGGCTGCTCTCCTTGAGGACAGTGCCCTGTGTGATGTTTGTCTTTTGGTTCAACCTGGCCTTGGCTCTTTACCTCTTTGCAGAGGCACCAGGCAGGTTGGGAGGGTTTTGCTGTGGTGGGCTGAAAAGCTTTCTGGAGATCAGAAGGCAGTGCTGACTTTGGAGGGCTTTTGCTTGTCAGCAGGTGTAGCTGTTCCTTGTGCTGTTTCTAGACAAGTCCCCTGGCTGGGGCTGTGGTCCAAATTAAATCTTGGTGAGTACTGTCTGATACACGCTTAAAATCCCTCCTTATGCTTTATAAACGCGTCCATGAAAACCACAAAGACCTGCCTGCAGATAATAGATGGAACCAATCTTGTGTGCAATCGTTTATAAAATCCGTGGGTCTTTTATTTCTCAGTTCGCCTTTATTTCCCCACCCCTGAAATAAAAATACCAACCTTCCCTTTCTTGCAGCCTTTCTTATCTACGCTAATACAAAGCTGTTCAAGGATGCTTTTGTGCCATATGTCTTCGCAGTGGCAAGCAGAGGGGGGCTGTCAGTCTCAGCTGGGGGCCTGTATTACTACTCCTTCTGTAGTAATACAAATAGTGGATAATATAATAATAATGCAGAAAAGAAAGTAAATAGTCTTTATATGGAATAATTGAAGATCGCTGTGACATTGAACAATGACTCTTAAAAGGATGGGGGAAGTCATGCTTTTTTCTTCCTTAATTACAGTTGAACTAAAATTACTATATTTAGCTGTTTCTAAAGCTCCATTGTATTTTCCTGCTCCTGAAAGAGCATGGCGATTTGGATACACGTGCATTTTCCTCTCCAGATGTCCTATTGCATCTTGAACGTGTGTTTTATGTCTTTATATCTGTGATAATGGGTGCTTGGATTTCTTCACCGGTGGTGTGTGAGGAGGCCAGTTATGCAGGTCAATATTAAAAAAATATTATGCGTGGTGTCTGGAGGCTTCGAATAACAGACCCACTCTTGGCAGCACTTTGTATGTGGATAACCATCTTGGCTTCCTTGCCTTTGTGTTTTATTTGGATTAACTAATAACCTAGATATTTTCAAGTCCCTGCCATACAGTCTTTTCTATAAGAGACTGGTGAAGTTCTTGTCCTCTAGGATTGAATTCCCCATTAAATGTGCAACAGCGGTGCTTGAGTCACCCTCGTGAGCAAGTAAATTGGTAGATGTTAAAATGAGCACAGTCTACTGGATTTTGGGTGGTTTAAGAGTTCGTATTGCCAGCTCGTGCAGGAAACCCAAGGTGCCCTGCATGTAATTGTTCTGCAGCTGCCTCTGCCTTCTCTAAATTGGGAAAATGCATTGATTTCCTGGTGTTCAATCAGCAGGGTAAGTTCAGTGGCAGTCACAAGGAAGTGCTCTCCTGCTTCAATACCAGGTGGCTGCCCTCCTTGGCATTGGAGATGTTCTCTCCATCCCTGCAGCCAGGACTCTGGGACTGGAAGCTCTGCATCTTTGCGCCATGTGTTTGTTCCGTGTCATGTTCACAGTTTGAGCTGGGGGGGGTGGGCTGAGCAGACAGGACTCCCTTCCACTGTTGCCCATCACACTCACAAAAATTGAAATGCATTGCTTCATAAAGTGATGCACTTCCTGCCCTTTTAAAAACAGATTTTATACAGGAATCTCTGATGATTGTGTGGCTTTCCATCAGCTCTGTTCTGGTGGACAAAGGCCCATGTGCACACCATACGTTCAAATTCACACTACTTACAGGAGAGCTGTTGTACTTGTTGGCAAACAAGATGCTCAGGCTTCTCTTTTCCTGCTTGTCTACCACCTAACCTCCTCACTAAACATCTCCCTACCCAAGGTTCCCTCCTGCTAAGCGTGTGCGATATTTTTTACTTCAAAGAAGTGTAATGCAATGTAATGGTGGCGATATATTTTGAGATCCTTGCTTACGAGTTTGTCTCCCTAAAGCTAAGGAGATTAATAAGCTGTACAACATGTTTTTGTCTTGCCAGCCTCTGTCTTCTGAGAGCAAACTATATTCATATCAAAGAGCAGCTAGTGTTAAGGGTTATATACATGAGAGCACCCTTCACGGGTGGCGCATAGAAATGATAACAAAAGTAGTTTGACACAAAGCTGCCTGGAAAGGGGAAACTCCTCCACACACATCTTTGCTCTCGTGTGCATTTCAATTTACACTGCATCAAATTGGATTAGAGTCTGTTAATTCAATTAATGACTACATTGAAAGTTTGCCTTCACTCATAGTGAAAACAGGAGGGCAGCTCCTAATAGCCTATGGATTTAATGACTGCAACTTTGAAGAGTGTTAAGCTAAAGTGAAGTTCAGAATGGCTTGTTAACTGGGTTTATTAGCTGTTGACCTTCCCTTTCAGCATAATAGTAGCAGCCAGACTGAAGAAAGCATTAACGTCCTCATTAGCATTTATCTAAAGATAGTCTGCTGCCCATTCCACAGTAAATTAGCTCAATCAGCCATAAAGAGCCTGAGAAACGTTTTCTCACATACCTTTAATTCTCTTTCTTGCTCTCTCTCCATTTTGTATTTCATTTTTTTTAATGTTAGGCAAGTTCATTTTGTCCAGCTTGTTGAGAATGAAGCCTCAGGACAGTTGCATTTAAAGAAAGTGTTCCTACACACGTAGGTAATTAGAGACCTCCTGGGAGACAAAGTGATGGGAGTGGAATTACAGCATTTTCAGGGATGTCCTTGGTTTAGCCTTTTGCAGAGGTTACCGATATCTTGCGTGTTTTCCGATACGGCGATACAAAGCTTTTTCGTCCAGATAACGCGGCTGAATGCAGAGTTGTTTCTCAACAAACCAGTCTCTTTCATGCGTGTGGAAACTTAAGTGTTTTGAGGTGCAAAGCGCACTTGTCAAAGCTGATGTGCGGATTTGACCCTTACTAGTAAAAAGAGTACGTTAATACTTGGAAATTCAGGCAGCTTGGTTTCTAGAGACAACAGTGATTTATGGAATGGCCTGGGTTGACTGAGCTGAGGACAAAAAACCTTTTGTTATCTGCCATCCCCTCACTGCTGACCAGCAGCGTGCTTCTGGCGTGGCTTTACAGAACAGGGTCGGAGAGGAAAAGAGATTGGGCAGTGTCAAAACTTATTTATATGGGTCATACCGAACAGTGAAAGGTTTTATGCCTTTAGTGTAGCAGATATTATTCAAATAATAATTTACATTATTTTGATTGTGGTCTTCTATATATCAATAGCTGAAGTGGCTCAGAGTCCTATCCTGTGTCCTGCTTGCAAATCTGATGCCTGATTCATGCAAAACAGGATTTTCTGTTTGATGTAATATTTCTCTTGCAGTAATAATCAGAAGGCAAAAGCTTGACAGTCTCTGCATAAATAGTTAAAAGTACACTCAGGCTTTAAAATTTAGGAGCTTGATCTTGGGAAGTACTAGTCCAGGTCCTGCAAGTACTTAAGCATGTGCTATATCTTAAACCCTTGGGCAACACTATTAACTTCAAGAGAACTCTCCGTGTATTTGAAGTTAAGCTTGTCCTGAAGGACCATGCTGAACTGGAGCAGGAGTACTTGGCATCTTGCAGGACGAAGCCATAAAAGCAGCCCCGTTTATTAAGGCAGCTCAGCTTCAGCTCGTGCTGGTTTTAAAGGGATTTCTGAACATAGTGATTTTCTTTGCTTCTGGAGAATCCACTGTGGTGGCTGCTTCTGTGTACGTATTTGACCTGCCCTTGTAGAACCTACATTTTGGTTATATACTGCAGGAAAAGTTACTTGAAATAAAACAATGGAGGATTTTCATGTAAATGTAATGTTTAAATGCTGGAAGTTTGAAGAATTTTCTTCCCTTAGAGTAGGATGGTGAATTTTTCTTTTTATTTGTGAAAATCAGAATATGTGGTCTGGTAACAGCTTTGAAATTTGTAACCCAAGAGGAGTATTTTGTTGTTGTTTGCAATTTTTTTTTTGTCTTTTGGGGGTTATGAGTCAGATTCATTAAGAAAAATGTTGCAATGAGGAGGAGGAAACAGATGCAAAGTTGCAAAAACACTTAAGAACTGGTGTAACAAGAATTAAATCCTACTTCTAATAGAAACAGACAACATGAAAAGCTCTGGTTTATCTTGGGAGCACCTGTACTGGTGGAGTTTTCCAGGATGAAGATGGGTGGAGGAGTCATGGTGGTCAGCAGCTGGAGCAGACCCCACCACGCACCAGGACACTTCAACAAGAGCCACATTCAGGGGCTCCTTGGCCTTAAGCCTGGACCTTTCCATGGGGCTGGGTTTCTGCCTGGGTGAGAAAAATGCCTGAGAGCACCAGGATCACTTGGCCTGTAGCTCCACTAAGGAAGCTGCTGTTTATATCATCACAAAATCGCTTTTACAAAACTCCCTTAGCTGCTTTCTGCCACATCCCCAGCAGTCGGGTACCTCTGCGTCGTGTTATGGTGTACAGAAGGATTTAGAAAACATGAGATGGAAGTGAGCAGCTCCTTTTGGTATGTGCTTTTCAGACTGTACATGGCTTTTCTTTTTTTTCTCTTTTTATTTTTTTTATTTATTTTTTTTCTCCCTTAGATTGAAGGGAAACAATTCTGGAGTTGGGGAAAAGCTGGTCGGTAGCACCATCTGCAGGCTGCTAACCAGGGTGGGCGGGCGCCGCATGCTGCAGTGCTGGAGCTCCAGTCCTGCACTTGTAGAGCAAACAAGGGACAAAAGGCACCTGAAAGCAATGGAAAATCGGGAACAGTTCCGCCAGCGCAAGCGGTTGGGTGTTTCAGGGTCTCAGTGGGTGCTTTCGCATCTCTCAGCAGCGTCGTGCCCAGGGGAGGTGGGAAACCCACAGAGCTGGTGGCACTTCCTAGGGCTACAGGTGGGCACAGGGTGACACTCTGCTGCGCTGGGACTTTGCTGCCTGGAGGTGGAGGTCAGCACAGGGCTTGGAATTTGTCCTTAACCCTCAGACCTGTCCCTTCTCCCTGAGCCAACACATCCCTTCATTATCCCAAATAGCCNTGGCACACGGGTCCTGTGAGGGCCTAAGGAGCCCAGGTGATGGGCTGGGCACACTTTGGCACAAATTGAACTAGGTTTTTCCTTCTGCTCCTATATCAGTAGTACTGACCCCTCCAGGAAGCCCATTTGGGAACCCAGTTCCTCCAGTACGTTTCTGGTTTCTTGAATCCATAGTGCAGAAGAAGAACCCTTCCACGCTCTTGATCCACTTTTATTTTGTTGATCCTATCCTTCTTTGTATATCAGAGCCCCATTGTGGTGTTTCAATAAGTTACTGGAGATAATTAAAAAGTGAAGATGACAACAAATATCACCACTAGTTCCATAGCCTTTACATGTCATGGAGGGGAGAAAAATGGCGATTACAAGTAAAATGAGCCACTGCAAAAGGCTGTGGCATCCATTGTGCTTTATCTGCACCATCAAGGCTTACATCTAAAACAGATTTGCTGCAAAAGAGCCAAGATTGCACGGGATGACATGGATCTCATCATGCAAACCCGCAGGGACTCTCTACGCACATTGCTGTTGCGTATCCTCCCACTCCCCTCTCTCTCAAATGCTGTTGACCATATTTGTAGGACAGATTGCACAAAGGACTCGCTTCTTTAGATGTGCTGGTGATTGGGCCAGGCAGGATGAGGGCACAGTGGTATGTGTCAAGGAGGATCTTGGCTGAAGTGGCTGCTGAGCGAAGCAACATGAAAAGGTGGCATGCGGAGCTTGAAAAGCTGGGTGGCCTGGCTGTTAGGTGGAGGGATGGATGATGTTCTCCTGTTGGCTTTAGACACTGAGATGTTGTCTTCTGGCCTTTGTGCCAAAACCAATTTTGTCACAAACCTGAATAAAATGTATGGAAGGCAGATATCAGCCCTGGGATTGGGAAGAGTTGTGCTCCATCCTGTATGACAAGCTGGTCTATGGCACATCAGGCATCACTGAGCCTAATTCTTCCCTGTGTTTTGTTTCAGAGGTCGTGACTTGCAGGGAACCAAAATTTGTGTTAAAAATCAAGTAAATCTGTGTTTGCACACATTTATTGTGATGATTCTTCAGGGAAGATCAAAGTTTTCCAGCCCTTATTTCTGTATCTGCGTATAGGAAGATGAGTTTGACCCAATTTCATTGTTTGGGATTATTTATTTACGTGTTTGGCTTTTATTATTGTCCTCTCTTAGATGGGAGGCTCAGTTGGTTTTCACTAATTACAACATGGTTGCTCCTCCAAGCAGAAACTGCTATCGATAGAAGTACGCTACAAGATCTCTCCTCCATAAATCAGTCCCAGGACTTTATCAGGCTGTTTATGTAACCTTAGTTTCTGTGTTATAACTCTGCGATGTTGCCTAGGGTAATTCCTCAAAAGGATGTTAGTTGTTCTTGCTTGTAAATTCTTGGGCGGGGGGGGGCTATTCTTATGGTGTCTTTGCCCTCCTTCGCTTCCCCTTTCCTCTTTTTTGGGTAACACTTGGTAGCGTTATAAAGTCCAGTCAGTAAAAACTGATTTTCGTTACACATCATGAGATATTGTCTTGAAAAATGGGAAGGAATAGCTTTTTAGTTAACCTTATTGCATTCATTTTCTTTTTAATGCACATGAAGAAACTTTTGAAGTATTTAATCAAATAAAGCAAGGTTTTATTCTTGTGCAGAAGGTGCCCTCCTTTTTGGATACCCTCAAGTGGGTCAGCTTTGTTTTGGTCAAGTCACAATCTAGGTAAGATAACTAGTAACAATTATACAAAATGAAAATGCAGTGATTTCGGGAGGCACGAAGCGCATGGTGAGCAGGCAGTATGGAACAGGTTCTCCATATGAAATCTTGTGAAAGCAGCACATCTGTATGTACATTCTGAAGTCAACAGGACTTCTTAGGAGCTCAAGCTGAAGCATGTTCCATCTGTTTGTAAAATCATAGCTTAAAGCATCTGATAAAAACCAACTGCACGTCTTTTCTGAAATCACTCCATGGCCATATGCAGAGTTTTTTGACATAAATCTCCAGAGCTGTAGTGGAAATGACCAAATGGGTGGTTGTGGGGAGAATGCAAACCATCACCTCTTCTGCCTGTGCTCTGTGAACATGCTGGGTAAGATGCTTTCACATCCTTTTAATTTCTGGCCTGCTACCGAGGCTCCCAGTAAGGCAGTCTGCTGGTGTAGCTTGATCCCTGCCCCCACATCACTGGGTCAAGGCTCTGCCAGCATTCATCCTGATGAAATACCTTTAAGGTACCTCCTTCTGCTGAGCTAAGATCACAGCCTGGGGTCAACATTATTTTTTCCCTCTCAACAATCATCTGAATTTGCTAGTAAACCAAAACATCCACTGTATCATAAATCCCTTGGGATGTTAAAACTGGAATTTTTTTTCCCCACACATGAGAAATTAATTAGCCTTCTGATTTCTTTGGAGTTACGGAGTAGTCATGCATGTTTTCTCAGTGTCACTTGGCTAAACCACCTCTCACCCACAGACAACTCTATTATTTAACATTCTTTTTCTTACTGTGGCTTTCTCTATCTTCAGTCACTGCCCCTGACCTGCCTCCTTTCTCCTCCCTTCCCTTCCTCTATCTTTTCCCCTCTACAACCTCCCTCTATCTCTTACAGGTAGGCAGCAAATTCCCACCGCGGTGCCTCTCTGCGATTTGCACTATGCACTACAACTCTTTTGTTCCCCTTTTAAATTTTTTTCTGTGATTAATTTGCCCAAATTTCATCAATCATAAATGAAGCAGGGGAAGAGAACAGTCCATGTCTATTGAATATTGTTGTCCTGAGGCCGAGCCAGCCCCTGTTGTGAAGAAGTGGCAGTCCTTCAGAGAACCATTATGGCTTACAGGAATCTGGAGCATATTTCACAACAGCCTGCTTTCTCTCTCTTTTCTCTCCCCCCACCTCTGTAAACATATGAAAGAAACATGAGAGAGCATTAAACCACAGAAGACAAATCATGGTCAGAATAAATATACTGTTTGCTAGCAAACTTAAAAATACGCTTGTGGATTCTAATAGCTGTAGGCAAGAGTTGGATATTTATTGCAAGCAAGGCTTACTGTGGTTTATTATGTTTATAAAACAGTTTAATACTACTTTTCTTTTAAAATGAGTTTTTAATTTAGAATAATTTTTTAGGATTTGTTTCCAGAGTACAGATGGCTGATCGCTGCGGGGGTGCGGGGTGAGAGGGAGAAATGTGCTTGTGGGTGTGTTTTAAAAGCGCTCCCAGATGGAGTGTATTGAATGAAATTTAAACCATTGCCCTGTGAACTACAAGTGTGATAAATATAATCAGTCAATCCACAAAACCACGGCAGAGGGGAG
>WEIS01012738.1:0-20130 GCA_013389965.1 Todus mexicanus
TTCCAACCCTGACAATTCAGTGACTCTATGATAAAACGTGGACAACCTCAGTGGTCCCAGCGTGCAGAGGGGAGCTCAGCGACGCAGCTTCTCCATCCACAAACCCAAATGAGCTCACTTAAAGGGAACAACATTTAGTCATCCTTCATGCCTGGAGTGGAGGATTAATCATGAGAAATTTGTCATGTCTCCCTTCCTTAGCCTGAAAGGAAATTCCAGGCTTCTGCTTTCAATATTTCTAGCTTAGGTGTAAGCACTGCAGATCCACTTGGTTTTGGTGCTTATCCCCTGATTAGCTCCATAGTAGATGCAAGTCTTTCTAGCTGCAGTTGGGCTTTTTCAGCTCCAAATACCAGCTTGGACATGTTTAGTTGGAGGAGTCTCCAAATATTCCCAGATAGCAGCTAATAGAACGGGTCCTCAAGGAAAAGGTTTGTGTCTGTGCCCTGGTCTGACCAGAGACCACTGGTGCAGAATCTCAGCAGTATTTTATGGCTGAAGCAGCCTAACAAATACCGGCTTACGGCCCTCTACACAGGCTTCAAAAATGCTGGAGCAGAAATCCAAATCAGCATATTGTGCATTCGGCAGAGATCGGCGCCTCGGGACAGACAGCTACGAGTAACGTTTGGGGAAGGACAGACGTGAAACGGCAGGACAGAAGATGCTTACTTGACAACGCATCAAGATAAATCTAGCCTTTGTACCAGACTCCTGCGCTGTATGCCTCCGAGGCATAACACATCCAGTTTAGATTTGCAAAGCACACTCTGTGGTTACACACCATGTTTTTCTACACTGAGCTGGCCTTAAAAACTACTTTAACCAGTGGTGTTGGGCCCTTCTTGAGCATTAAACTAATTTCTAAAAGTTAGAAAAGTGAGACACAATTTCTGAAAAACAGAACTTCATATTCAGACAGAAAGTAGCTTTCTGACTCTTCCTAATGCACCCCTCAATCTTAAATAATAAAACTGGTAGGTTCTCTCTCCTCCAGAAGCGTTAGTGGTATCAGCCACAGTCTGCAAAATGGGCCTTCAAAGAAAACCATGCTGTAAACTAACAAAAAGGGATGCTGGCTGATGGATGGCAAGCAATCAGTTCAACTGATTTCTGGGACACATTAGGCATTAATAAACCTGAGACTGTGTGTTCATTGCAAGATGAAGGAAGCATGTTAAGAACTCTTTAGGGAATAAGAAAAACAAGTTAAACATTATATTTCAAAGGAACCTACAGAAGGATTAGCACCCAGATCTTTCCATGAACGCGAATGCCGAGCACTTATGCGAATGATCAGAAAACCCAGACATCTCCACAGGAACTTCAGCAGGGTATTTTTTGTTTTAGAAGACACTGCTGTTTTTCACCGCACTTAACAACAACCCTCTGCTCTTTCTGAAGCTCTCTTGCCCAGCCCACAGCAAAGGTACCAGTTCCAACACTAAGTATCAGTTATAACACTACACCAAAAAAAAAAAAAATCCTCCTGTGTAGCAAGAGCACAGGCCCAGAAACTGAGAAAACTTCTGCACTCAAAGTGAAATCAAACACATGCCTCAACCAGTGGTCCTTAATATGAGGAGAGAACAAAAATAGACTAGTTTTGGAGTTCTGAGAACCTGGGCTTACAAATGACCCCAGTTCTATCTGCACCCTCCCAAGTGGCTGACTGGACAAATACAATTTAACACATCAGGGGAACAAAAAAAACCAAAACCCTCAAGTGAACCCTTGCAGCTCTCCAGACCAGAGACCTTGAAGGCAGGTGAACTTAACCAGGCTGCTCTTCTTCAGTGTCTTGACTGCAGATGTCCAAACCTCAGAAGAGATGTCCATATTTAAAACACTCCACACCCTTCGGGGTTTGCTGCACTCAGACAAAACCTATTTATGCTGCAGAATTGTTGTTTTTTTCCTTTCCCATCCAATGCCACTAACAGAGATACGTTTCCTCAGACTCATTTACAGAGTGAGCCTGCTGGTACCAAGACGCTGAAGGTACCGTTAGAGGTTAGGATGCAAAAGGATTAAGATGGCCAGAAAGATGTTATGTGGTGGGGAAGCAATGTTTGAGTTGATAATACAAGACAGCACATATCTGAACACAGGGCACGCTCTTCTGTCACTAAACCCTTCCCAACTTGCCCTTCTTTGTTCTAACTTGATTACAAAACTCACCGAATGGATGTACTGTGGTAGAACAGGCTTCTACATCAAGAAGTTAAGGTCATCAAGCACAGGTTGAGCCATGAACATGTCCACAATACCAGAAAATTGGAGAAAGTATAAGAAAAGACAAAGTCTGCTGTTGTAATGTAGTTGAGCGACAAAGAAATCCTCCTTAACGCAGCTCCAGATGCCATGTTACCTGCAGCAGTGGACAGCTTACAGCACCAAAACACATACTCCTGTTTCAAAAGCAACACATAGCTATGGTCTACGCATTTTAATAGAGCAGTTTGCGTTGTACGTTCATCCTGCAGCTCGTAGCAGATGCATTTTCTAGGAAGGCAGAAGCTGGGCAGCGTGAAGATGAAGGGCTTGCTATTATCTGAACACATACATCAAAACAGGATCTGGGACAGCTAAACAAGAAATTAAGACATGACTTGTAAAGCTTATAAATAACTGAAAAGAGAATGCTCCACGTTTTGCTGTGGCATAAAAGCTAAGCGTAGAAGGTGAAGAAATTATTTCAGTTAAACAGAACAAATGTGAGCAATGAATGCCTAAGAATTTTAATGAATTCACCTGTAATAGCACAGTGCACGCTAAGGCGTAGAGTCAGTTGAGGGATACAGATCCTGACAAGTTATTTGTGAATATAATTTCAACTGTATAAGAAAATGCAACTCCGACTGGTGTAGAGTTTCTTGAAACAAAAGCTCTAGAAATTTCTCCGATACCAAAATCTGACTGTAGAATTTTAATACACCAAAAAAAAAAGTGGCAAAGGAGTCCAAAACCAGAGAACCAGTTTAGTCCAAGCAGCTGAAAAGAAAAATTCTTTGAACTTGATTCCTAACATATATGGAGCAGCTCTGTAATAGGGGAGTTCTACTGACTTCAGTCCCACCCTGCCAAGGGGCCAAGAGCTATGCTTCCTTCCTGCAAAACGACATACTGCAAAACTTCCTCATCAGCTGAAAGACAATATTACCCTTTGTGGAAAAAAATTAAGAGGCCAAAGGAGATACAGACACAACACGGAATGAATAAATAGAGCTGGTACCAAAAAAAAAGCAAAAAGCTTCAAATGAAATGAAACCAATCTGCTACCTGTTCATAGCAGTGCCCACATTTCCAAGACTATAAGTGCTAGGACCAAAATCACTCTCAGCACTCCAGAATATGAACTGATCACCCACTGGTTGTTTTGCTGCTCTTCGAGCTCTTTTTAACGCATCTCTTCCCATGAACCCAATACTCTCAACCTTCACCTTACCATGTATATTAATTAAATACCAGGTTTGTTGTTACATTTGAAGGAGCAAACACATGAAATCATTGGCGATTAAAGAACCGGCAATGGTGTCCAGCACTGAATCCAAAGAACCCAAGCTCCAGGTTATGTCACACACATGTCATTAGTATGCTGATACTACACATTTAAAACATGTCATAGATGATAATCAACACTTGGTTCACTATTTTTCACGCTCACAAGCTCCAGTAACAAGCAGCACCACAAACACAGCTCCCATTGAGCTGTTCCTTGCAAATGTTTCATCTGCATCTTGCCAGCCATACGTTCTCCTTGAGCAGAGCCATACAGGTCTTCCACAGGCCATCCTAAGTCCTTGGATGAATTACTGACAGTCCTGCTCCTTAACCCTTCATTTCATTATCAGGACTCCCCTAAAGATCTCCATTGAATCCATTACACAGCTAGAATAATGAAATTACGTATTTTTCAAGCCTTCAATTATAATCCACAAATCAAGCTTTAATCGGTGCATACATGAGCTGTGACAAGCATTGTCATGGTGTATTTAAGTCAAGGTTAACAAGAAGAACAGCCTAAACACGCACACTAATCATTTCAAAGCATTAGGTATACCATCTCTTCGTGTCTGTGTTCTTACCTGTACTCCTGAAGAGGGGGGTGATGAGATGGACCATGTGCCTGGCAGTTTAGGATGGACCACGTCTGGCAGTTTATGGCAATTCCCAAACTCCTAGAAGGATTAAAAAGAATATTGACCTATGATAATCAAGCTGGGGAAAAAAAAATTGTAAGCTTTAAGCACTTCAGAACAGAATTTAGCTTGGAATTCAGTACCACTGTTTAGCCTTTCCCAGTATTTTGCAGGCATTTTATCAAATGAAAATTCAAGTTTCCAGATCATTAAGATAAAGCCTGACTCCAGTTCTTTCTTCACAGAGTAAAAAACGGGACCATGAGGACATACTACAATTTTTTACAGAACTCACTCCTCCTGTCCTCCAAGAGACCTTTGCATGACTACCTGCTGGGAAATCACTTTCCCAGGCTCAGTTTTCTTCCTCTGTCCTTCAGACACAGCAGGAGAAATCTCAACAAATAATAGCTTTCTATTAACCTCCTCTGGCAAGGAGCAATCTGGCCAGGTACCTGCGCCATGAAGGTACAAGGAAAGAGCTTCTGACATAGAAGACTGTCAGGTGAAACATGAAGTCATGGAAACAGATATTACCAGGCAAGTTCAGGCGTGTTGAAGGCTTCACATGGGACAGCTGGAATAGCCATGGCTTCGAGAAGAGAGAAAATGGGACTCTGAACAGTGAGCAGACTACCAGTAACAACAAACAGGGAATGGTGGGAGCTGCCAGGAAATCAGCACAAACACAAAGCGAGCAAAACATCGCGCCGTTATTCAGGAGTTTAAAGAAATTGGAACTTCTGACAAAGACTGGAAGCTACGGGTACAAGAAATTATTACATGTCTGGCAAGCTCCAAGTCAAACTCATTTCTAAGATTGAAGTGGTGAACTCGTCAGTCAAAAACCATGAGAAGGTTTCATCATTGCACGGATATAGAAAGAAATTGTGATACTGAAAACCAAAGAGCTATGAGAAGCACAGGAAAATCAAGGGCAAAGAAAAACAAAGAAAATAGAAAGAAGAGACACCTTTCAACAAAGGCAACTCCAAAGAATATGAAAAGAATAGTTATTATAGACACACAGCAAGCACGGGGCTGAAACAGAGAAAAGTCAGCTTCGTGATCACCCTGAGCGCTGGGAGAGCTATGTTCAACAGAGCCTAGAAAGTCACAGCTCAAGCTGGAGTTGAGATCAACAAGCCATATTCATCTGCTAGTTGAGGACCAGAAGGATTCACAGCAAGTATTCCAAGGACAACATATTAATAGAAAATAACTCTGCAGCTGCTCTTCTTAGAAGTCACGGGTTTAATACTCATAGAATAATACACATTGGAAGAGACATCCACAGGTTATCTAGGCCCATCCCCTGCTCAAAGCAGGGCTAGCTTCACAATTAGACCAAGTTTCTCAGAGCCTCAGCCCATGGAGATTTTAAAGTCTTGGAGATGAGAGAGTCTACAGCCTCTTTGTGCTCTGTTCCTGTGCTTAACTACCCTTTATTGGGAAGAATTTTCCCTTAATCCCATAGGGATTTCCACTGCAGCTACTTCTGCCCATTGCCTCTTGTCCTTTCACTGCACAGCTCACAAAGCTCCTTCTTCCCCTCTTTGGGAATCGAAAAGCTGCAAATCGATGCCAAGATGCTCCCCTTGGAGCTAAACTAACCCACGTCCTTCAGCCTCCCCAGTCCTTTCCCTGATCACATTAATGATCCTCTGCTGGCCTCACTCCAGAGATACAGAAAAAATGAGCAGTAACTTGCACCTTTTCCCACGTATCATGGATTTAAATTTAACAAGGCAAAGGAAAACACATCTATAAAGCACTCAGTTGAGTGACACTGTTCTAATTACACCAGATAATCTCGAAGCAGAGAAGTTTCTCCATATCACGCCTTTAAAGGATTTAAAGAAAAGAAGAAAGCCACAAATTACCTTAAGAACTGAATCACTCTGAAGATTAATGATATTTAGCCAGAAAAGACTTCAAAGACACAAAAGCATCCTTCCAAAATCCAACTCACCCAACCGCCCAGGAACAAGTGGGCTGTTTCTGCTGAACAACTGGCAAGGAGGATACAGATCTCTTGGTGAAGAAGCTGAAGCCAGAAGATATCCACAGCAATTCTGCAGGGTTTACTTATCCCGAGGGAAGCAGCAAACTGGCATCTGAGGTCCAGAGGGGTGCTCTAAGGGCAGTTCAAGAAGTCTGAGTTCCAACTCCTTCCCCAACATCCTACAGCAGGTCGAGGGGATTGAGATATTTTTTGCCTGATGCCAATCACCAGGAGGTGATCCTCTTCCCCTCAGCCCCCAGAAGCCAGATGCTGAGCCAGCCCATGCAGCTGGGCTGACATGCACCTGGTTGCTCTGGATCTGCTCAGGATGCTGGGTCTCACTACAGCACTTCAGTTCCCTTGCTTGGTTTTTTTCCCCCCCCAAGATGAGAACACCCATGGGAACAGTATCAAAGCTTTGGTGGTTGTCGGTTACCTTGACACCACCCATAATACAAGCCAAGTAAAAAAGCAAAGCAATAATTGACTTACTGAAATCTAAAAAACAACCGCCCCGTCTCTAATGTTGTGAAGGACGAGGGAACAGAAATAGAAGCATGATTTTTCTCTTTTATCCCCTCATCCTAGGATCAGATCTAAGAGGCTCCTTACTCCTTGTTACACAGCTTTAGATGAGACAAGTGTGTGGTGAAGGCTCCGCTCTTCGAACAAGCGCCGATCCTCAGATTTTCCTCACGGCAGGAATATCGGCTGAAGATGTTTGCCCTAAGATCCCACCCCTCCTGCATGGCCACCAGCTTGATTCAGATCTTGGTCCCTTGCTCACCCTTTAGCACTACCGCTCTTAACTTGACTAAGGATGCAGTTAGAGTTGGCTTCCCCCCACCACAGCCCTTCTCCCATCTTCTAATACTCGCCCTCGGTTCTTTGGAAATGCTTAAAGTACAGATTGATGATGTCCTTGGCAGCAAGCTATAAAAAGCAAAACAAATAATATTATTTCCACAGGCAGGTTACAGACTGAGGAAGTTAAAGCTGGATTAAAAGTACCTCTGACTTGTTAAATCTGTTCCACAGCCCACACCAAACATCCTGCTGCTTGGAGCCAGCCAACCAAAAGATAAATTGAAGGGGGAAGGGGGAAAATAAAGATACAGTGGAATCGCTTAAGAGAAGCAAACTGTAAATACAGCCGTAGAGTGTCTCTCCAACAATGCAGCCACACACCGATAAATTCCTTCCCTTGGCACAATAGAGATCAATAACAATACCTCCAGATAAATACTGCAAACGATATGCCCCTGTGGGAATGAAGCGGTAGGTTCCAAACAGCAAGGCTTATTTATGTAAAAGAATGGCATTGTTTGTTGTTATTCAGTTGGTACAGCAGGTGCCTCAAGACCTTTGAGGAATTATAAACCTCGGCACATTTAAGGGCTGCTCATTTCTCATACCACTGAAAAGAGCCACGGCTCTGGTGGCTCCTCTGGCAACTTGGTCAGGCATTTTTACACTACGTGCCATTTCCCTTCAAGTTGTAGCTGCAGTTTTTTGTATTCTATGAAGAGAAGGTTCTGTCACTCACAGAGTAATAAGAATAAAAAACTTGAAGTAATGCTTTTAGAAAAAATATGTTTAAAAAGAAACAAACCCAGAGACCCACCACATTAGACACCTTACTGCAGCCAGAGGAGCACGACAGCAGTGACGCCAACAACTGGCAACCTTCTCTTGAGGTGCTTCGCTGAGGACCACGCAGTTAGATCCAGGAGATGTTCATCTAATAGCAAGTATTTCCACAGAATTGAAGATACGTTCGAACTCACTCATAAGAAAGGCCTCTGGTAGAAGGGCTCTTGTCCTGTCACAAATCACCTGAGAGAAGAGCCCATCCCCCTCCTGTCTACAGCTTCCCTTCAGGGAGTTGTAGAGAGTGAGAAGGTCCTTCCTGAGCCTCCTCTTCTCCAGGCTGAACAGCCCCAGCTCCCTCAGCCTCTCCTCGTAAGATTTTCCCTCCAGTCCCTTCACGAGTCTGGTCGCTCTCCTCTGGACCCGCTCTTCGATAACAACAAGCAACTGCCCCGCACCACCAGGCCCACACCACCACTCAAACACACAAAACAGTGTTTCTCATTAACAAGACTAAAGGATGATTCTCAACATGGTGGAGCCCTGTTTTACAAGATCCTGGGCTTAATTCAGTTACCTCAGACTCTGCTGGCCACGAGAGAAATGCTACTTTGCCACAAAAGCTCTAACTTTGTGCAGTACGCAACGCTAGCGATGGCAATATCAGTCCTTTAGAAAGCTCCTACCCAAGTTGCAAAACTCCATGAAAAATAGCACAGCTCTTGCTTTTTGATAGGCACAAGGATTATCTTCCATCCCTAGAAAAAGCTCTCAAGTGATATTCTGGGAGAATACCTTGAATTGATATTTCAAAGGGTTTCTTTTGAAAGGATGATTTATAGATCACAAAGACCAATGGGTCTTTTATCAAAGAAAATGGATTCCTTTGCTGAACCACAAAGAAAAGATGGATGATGTCGGAGCCCACAGCTCCATTTTCGAGAGTTGGGTAGTGCCAAAAGACAGCACTGACAGTCGGTTAGCTCTTCACAATACCACAAATAACTCACCCGCTAATTACAGATGAAGTTCTCGTGGTGTTTAATGGAGGCTAGAAAGCAAAATTACAGCACAGGGAGATGCCTGATGTCATTTATTTATCGTCACCCGTGGGTATTAAGGATGACAAGGAAGGGTTTAAGCAGTAAGAGCACATGACAAAAAAAGCAAAATGCATACAAATGTGTCAGTACCTTGTTTTATTTTCTTCCCAGGACTAAGCAGGTGCATATATGTAAGAATATGCCCCGTGTATGAATGTTGAGATATCTGCAGCTTGATCATATCCCTTCCTCAGCTCAGTCATTAAATTCCTATCAATTCTTCATTTGGAGCACAGTTCCAAAATTATTACCCAGTCAAGAGAAAAAACATGCAAGCTGCATTACCTTGGAGGGCTTTGGAACAAAAATAAAGATACCTTCCTTTTCAACTGGCTCCATTATAACTTATTTTTCAAAACAAGACTTTCGCAGGGAGCCAGGACCTAAGTTAAATGACAGATAACATTTATTCAGCCCCAACAAAACATGGAATACATGTGTTTTTACACAGAGGGGAGAGGTTAACACGAGAGTATAGAAGAAAGCAAGCAACCCACGCTGGCATTTACTGTTACACTGGTATACGCCATCCTCAGACACAACAGATCTCTGGGGATCAGAAGGAAAAGGCTTCCCAGCTGGATGGGACCTGCCAAGGCTTGGACCTTTCAACCATCACTATAACCAATCTCAGTTCACCATTTTGTGTCTATCTGCTAAAGCCTTACACATCATCTGAGGCAAGAGATTCCACCATCGGCTTCTTGTAGACATCTCCTCCACCCTTCACATTACCAACCTTCTCCTCGGGCTTGTGAGCTCACAACTGCAAGCCAAAGTCATAACCCTTGGCACTGAACAACTGAAGAAGGTTGGACTTCACAAGCAAGAAGCAGCAGCACATTGTAACGAAATAATGCAACCTTAAAATACACAGAGGGCTTTTGTTAGCTTAACAAAGCAGACATCATAATTAAGAAGATAAGAAAATAGAGTAAATATGTTTTCAAAGTTCCTTAGCTCTCCAGAATATCCAAGGACAACGCTATTTATCAATTATTTGACCAGTGCCCATTCCTCAAGCACTCACTGTGCAAGAGCTACAGGCACTGGTGGTAAGAATCTTCCTTCTCTGCTCTTGTCTTTTTCCTTTTTATTGTTCTTCTTATTGTTGTTGTCATCTCTATGCTTTATTCTTCTGGGTTAATGTGGCATGTCTCCAACGCAGCCTCGGAAAATAACAATAATGCGATTTGGGTTTAGTGTCATTAAACCTGATTAGCAAGGAGTGCTCATGAAAATCCACAATTACCTGCCAAAAAGACTTCTTTTTTTTTTTTTGTCAGGGAACTTCAAAGAACTTAAGTTTCATTTAACTATTAGAGCTACTTGAGAAAAGTTATTCTCACTTTTTTCCCCTCTGCACTTTTCTGTGCCTTGTAAATATCATACGAGACCAAAATCTGCTGAAAACATCAATCTTCTCGCAAAGCTGATTTCCAGTATGAAACCAAATACACAGTCTTTGTTTAAAGAAAATAAAATAAAAAGCCAGGGAGAGCATAATGCATCTTGATGGATGTGCTAGCGCTTCGGGTACAATGCTGGGCTTTGAGACTAAATCCATCATCAAAGAAGCAGGGACAGAAAGAGCCTTTCTCCCTCTCGGCATCAGGAAAAGGGTCCAGGGCAGCTCCATGGGCGAGCGCTCCCTTCAGAAGCTCTTCCTCACAGAAAGGAGGATAAAACCCTGGGCTGGGCTGCCCAGGGAGGTGGTGGAGTCACCGTCCCTGGAGGTGTTTAAGGCCAGACTGGATGCCACACTTAGTGGCAGGGTTTAGCTGAGTGGTGGTGGTAGGTCATAGGCTGGACTCGATGACCCAAGAGGTATTTTCCAGCCTTAATTATTCTATGATTCTAAACCTGTCCCCTGAGCTTTGCCCGCTTCAACAGCCTTCTTGTTTGATTCTTCCAGTAATATCATCCTCAGGGAATGAGCTGGCCTGTAGCTGCCAGAAGCAAAACCCAGCTTTCCTTTGCATTAAGAGGTTCCCAAGCTCTGTACTTGTGTTTAATGAGATGCTCATGTGGCCACAAGCCTAGTTTGAAGCTAGTGGGTGTTCTTGAGCTATAACCACCACAATCTTCTGCCCATACAGCACCTGTATCTGCATCCAGAGCTGTTCACCACAGGGCAGATATTTCCCCACCTTCCAGACGACGATGAATCTGCAATACCTGTGCCATGGTGGCGCGTTGTGCACAAGCTGAACCCCATTCAGAGACTCGTGTCCTCCGGACATAGAATCATAGAATGTTTAAGGCTGGGAAAGACCTCTGAGATCATCAAGTCCGGCCTATGACCTACCACCACCACTCAGCTAAACCCTGCCACTAAGTGTGGCATCCAGTCTTTTTTTGAACACCTCCATAAACAACAGTGGGGTGCGCAGCCTGGAGAGCTGCCCTTCAAGTGTTCTAACACGCAAATTTAGAGATGTGGCTGGAAACACGTGCTTTGAGATAATATTTGAGGAACTCTCCAGCCCTAGGCAGTGAAAGCAAATAACATCGATAAGCTCCGCAGCAAAAAGGGCAATGCAGGAAGTTGACCAAAGTCACCTTTAGGGAAGAAGGAACTAATAAACGCTGTGTCACTCATCCTAGAAGCAGGTGAAATACCAGTCACACATTAGCCCTCCACATGCAGTACTATCAAGATAGCTAAACTGCACGAACAAGTTTCCAGGATAGGTTTGGTCCTTCGGTGCAGAATCCAGCATCTGCTCATGACAAATTCCATGTAGTTGGTGACTGCACAGTGCTCTGATCTATCGAGATCTCGCTGTAAGGCCTCCCTACCCTCCAAGGAACCAACAGCTCCTCCTCGTTGACTCTTCCCAGCACTTCCCTTGCACTCAACTCCTATGTCCGCATCACTGATAAAAACATTGGGGAGAAACGGCCCTAAAATGGAGCCCTGAGGATCACCACTAGGAACTGGCTTCCCACCAGCTGCTCACCCCTTTTACTGCAACTCTTCGAGCCCAACTCTTCAGCCAACTGTTCACATCCAGCCTTTTGTGTATGTGTCTAGTTTTAATGCTGTGAGACTTTGCAGAAAGACTGAAGCGGAAGCTGTAGAATGCACGACTCGGCAATATTAAGACAAATACTACGAACCTGTAGAGCTTTGTCCTACAAACTGAGTTGATGGAAACGCTCTTTGCACTTAGAACTTCCCTGTCAACTAACAGTATTGAAAACAAATGAATAACTCACCCACTGAACATAGACGAGGGGCGGGGGCGCTCTATTTAGTGGCAACGGCAAGTTTAAAACAACCTTCAAGTGCCATCAGCAAAGGCAACAGAGAAATTCTCCCTCTTCCACGACACTCGTGTCAATTAGCTGAAAACAGCAATTACCCGTCCTTTCATTGTTTGTGAAGAATCCAAGCTTTCTGAAAATGATAAATGGCTCCTCAGAAAACGCAATGCTCAGTCCTGCTCAGTTTGCATTTTCTGTTGGTTTTTGGTGGTGTGGAGGGGGATTTTTTAACTATTCTTTCACACAGCCTATGAAAAGAAAACAGCAGGGGCTGCCAGGGTAAAGAAGAGAGACAGGACACACGTCACGGAAGGAAAATGCCAAGGAATGGTTTAAAGGAGAGTACAGAGCTTTTCTCATTTAACTCGCTGACCAGGGCAAAGATGTTCCCATACCTTCATTAATTAACTGGGCAAGTTAACATCGTTAGCAACATCAGGAACAAAACCTCATTTAACTTGTTCTGAAACAACAGGAAAAAAAAAAAGGCAGTGCATTCCTCAGATGACCTTGGAGAATTCTGCCTTCATTACCATTTCAAACAGCACAGCACAAAATTAAGACGGGAAATAGACTTGCAACGCTATTTGACTGCCACAATATCTGTCATTAACGTGCCCATAATTAAAAGGATGGTCATGTTTGTCCCATTGTCTCTGCTAATAACGGTGTAACACGCAAATGGGACTTCTTCTAACAAAACTGAAGGGGAGATTGACGTTCATTCCCCCTCTTAAGCATACTGAGTAAAGCCAAGCGAGCTCCTTTTTGCTCTTGGAAATACATGCCCTCCTTGCAGGCCCTCCCACGGTCACATCACAACTGCAGAAGGTAGACACAAGCTGCACTTGAGTATCCAGCCATCCTTTCCTATCTCACAGCAGCAAGCTAACTGGGGAGTTACCAGCGAGCCACACACACTACAGAAAGCACTTCAGATGCTAAGGGTACCCTTCCCATGAGAGGCTCCAGTGTTAGCGGATCCCGTTCCGCTGAAGAGGATTGCTTTCCCCAATTCACGACAGCAAAACTCTACCCGTTCCTAGTGAGGTGACACCTGGAGTATTGTGTCCAGCTCAGAGCTGCCCAGTTCAAGAGAGACAGGGAATTATTGGCGAGTCCCACAGAGGGTGTGAAGATGCTGAGGGGACTGGAGCATCTCTTGGACAAAGGAAAGGCTGAGAGCCCTGGGGCTCTTCAGCTGAAGATGGCAAGACTGGGCAGGGATCTGATCAGTGCTTATGAATAGCTAAAGGAGGGGTTCAATAGGATGGGGCCAAACTCTTTTCAGAGGTGCCCAGTAACCAGACCAGGGGCACAAACTGGCACACAGGAGACGCCATGTGGTCCAGCTGGTGTACATTGCAAAGGCAACACGTGTCCATTCCTAATGGCACAGTACAGCCCTTGACAGGGCCCTGTGCAAGTTTGGGGGTTTTCTTGAACGCTCAGAGACAACACGTAACAGCATTTCTGCTGCTGTTTTCCCAGAAGTATTCTGCAACCTGTTAGGCTTAACCGCTGAGAAATACTGGCCCAATATTCAGCCTAGACTCAATTTCATTCTGTATTCCCCTGTGAGATCTTCTCGAACACTACAGACCCTTGTATTCCCAAAGCCGTGGCACCTGTAGGCTGCTTGGTCATCACCTGACAAGTTGTAGGACTTGTAATTTCTCATGTCAGATCAACTTCAAAACCTGACAGGAGCCAGCCGTGCCTTAAGATAGAGAGGCAAGAAAGAGTAAGAAGTCCTTGACAGGCTCCTGTCTCTTCCCAGAGCTGGGTATGACAAACTCTCCAAGTGTCACAGCCAGTCCTAGAGTTCTGTGACTAAGTCAAGTCAGGTATTTACAATCTGATCCACTCTTACCTCGTTCCTATGCAGTCAGAGTAACAAGGAGTGCAGCTTAATCCCCCAAGTCCCTTACAAGCAACTACCTAAGCTCCCTCTCTTTGTATTGGCATCATTTAGATGATGACTTTGCTTCTTAAATCACCAAACAACGGGACAGGCATTTTGCTGGCTGATTGTTTTGGTCATAACAAGCACAGACAAACAAGTCCCGTCGTTACTGTTGTGCCACAGATTGAAGTCACCAGCCTACTAAGGGTTAAGTCATTATCGTGGGGTTGAGACACTCAGTAAACAGCAGAAGTTCAAGGATGAACCAGATTTGTTGATCCCAACGGAGAACTACAACGAAGATGTAATATTTCCTTAAGTTCTCCCTCTAGCCTCCCTTACTGTTTATCAGTATTAAAAACACAGTTTATACTTGGCAGTTCGCTAGATCAGCCGGTTGATCTCACCAGCAGGCAGGTAAGATTAAACTGTCCATCACAACAAGCTGTCCTGTCCCCGTTCTTATATTATCAAAGCCTATTGAGATTTAAGTCATAAAAAAGTGGAGGAAACTCATTCATTTGCTTCAAGTTCACAGGCTTATGAAATTCGATTCCCACACGCCTGTAGTCACCTTTAACAGAAAAAGCAAAATCCCCCTAAGTTTCCTCAAGAGTGGTAAAAGAGTTGCAGAAAAACCATAAGCGTTTGCGAAACTCACTCACGAACATCACAAAATACCTTCCCAGGATGAAGCTGCAGCTGGGAGCTCTCAGTGGAGCTCTGTGTCAGAGCCCAGGCACTCCCCAGGGTTTTATTTGCGGTGTAAATAAGATCTGTTTCTTTCTAGAGCTGTGCTCAAAGGCAGAGAAGTGACCCTTCAGAAGAAGGGTTCTCCAGGTTGCCCACATCTTGCTGTGCTCCCTCCGCAGACCAAACTCCAGCTTTGGGTGCTCACGGGACACAAAGCCCTACTAAGGCACAATTGACGGAATTGAGAGGACCATCTTTCTTAGAAGCCTTTCCTAGATACCCTTCACCATTTCTAGTCAAACCCACCTTTCTTCTACTCGCTAAAGCCTCCTGCTACTTAAAAAGCAGAACCGCCTCAGGACAGACGTGTCCCTAACAAAGAAACCACATAACACGAACTTTGTGTCCATCCCTTGGCCGATGAGTCGCGTCCTCCTGGGTGACAGTCCAATGCAGAGAAGTTCAAAGCTCTCACAGCTCAGAACAGACTGAAATGGCAGAAAAGTGAAAGCGCTGAAAATACCTGCTCCTCAAAGGGGCTCAGCTTAAAATTCTCCATTTCACCCATGAAAACTCGTCAGTTCAGATGCATGTTTCAGTCAACAGCAATAGGCTCAATAAATCCAGCAACCTGCAGAAAACAGGTAGGCATAATTCTTTTCCAGCTCCGATCTGCTTATTGGTTAAATATACGACTGCTCATGGTTACACATATCCCACTGATGAGTCGTTGCAGCAATGAGGAAAAACAAAGCTACCAAAAAGGATTCCTCAGCCCTGGTCGCATTTTCTGAAGGGAGCGCTGCTAAAACATGTGTACCCTTGTCCGGATGAAACTGGCTTTCAGTACCAGTACAGCAAGATGTACTGGTGAAAACTATTCGGAAAAG
Source organism: Todus mexicanus (assembly GCA_013389965.1). Lineage (NCBI taxonomy): Eukaryota > Metazoa > Chordata > Aves > Coraciiformes > Todidae > Todus > Todus mexicanus. Next base: position 15,600 of record WEIS01012738.1, read on the forward strand.
GAGTCGGTTCCCAGAATAGACAAGAACTGAAACAACAGAAGTCTGTTTATAAAAAAACTCAACAAAAAACCCCAAACAAAATCAAAAAACCCACGATGAAGAACAGGAGACTTATTTCTTGGCAGAATTCAGCAAAGATGTTGCTCACTGCAATACATGTAACTGGTCACACCAAAACTAAAAAGAAAGGAGGAGACAAAGCCGAGGAGACACTCTAGCCTAAGTTCGTGGGCACCTTTCGCACAGCAGGGGAACACATGTGACACAAACAGAGAAGCTGATGGACAGCGAACCACCTCTCCAAACTCACAGCCACGTCACATCTAACCAGCAGTGGCAATGCTGTAGCCACAATCCACGTGAAATCACAACAGCCAGAGCAGAGGATCCCAGGCAGGACCTCAAACCTCAAGCGACACATGCCAAGGGGGCATTGAAACTCATCCCTAACCCCATCTGCCCATCTAACATTCGTCAGCAGCAGCCACCGCAGTAGCCAGACGACCTGTTAAAGTACATAGGCAACAACAGGAGAACAAAAAAATAACACTTTCCAGGAAGATCTATTCCTAAAAGAAAGGCAGCAAAGGAAAAGCAAAAACCACAAGAGACTGACGCAGCCCTGGTGAGAACCAGTCTCCCTGCTTAGAAGTTAATGGGCAATAATCAACGATTTTAATTCCCACTGACTTCAGGTGTTGAGCCCTCATCAAAAAAATCTTACAGCACCATAAGGAATGAGAAAGGAAAACAAACGCTGTGTTGTGACAGACATCCGTAGCACTTCCCTGGTCAGGTTAACAGCTGGACAAGCAGCACAGAAAGCAGCTGGGACATAGCCAGGCTTGTTATCCTGCAGCAAAGCTGCTTTAATTTACCAGGCACCGAGATAAATCAGCAAGATCGGAGACACTCAAGAGACCACAGATATTTTGTAACAAAGGAAGAGGAAAATCTTGATTTCTCAGGTGATGAATGGAAGGGGTAGAAGAGCCGTGCAAACACCTGCAGACATCAGCAGCTCTGCAGCCACCAGCCCTTCATCCCTTTCGTGGGAGCCCCAAATTAATCCACAAGGAACCCGTATGGAGGAACACTGAATCCAGCCTGAGCTCTCCAGCTCCAGAAGGGACTGTAAATGACTAATTAAAGGCCAAATAGTATTATCATTACCCACCTTGCCCAGTATCTTACACTGTGAGTGGTCCCTTTGGTTTTAATTAGTTGCTGTCCTGATGGGTGCTGACTAAATAGCAGATAAATGCCCCATCCTGGTAAAATCTGAAATATTGCCTTCCTGTGTGAGTTCTTCTACCAGACGCCTGGTTGTTTTGCAGCAAGTTAATTCACTCCAAGTGAGTCTGAAGTTAATGTCCTTCAACTTCAGGAAATCAAAAAAGCAAAGACTGATTTCTTTGTAGTTCCTCCTCCTCCTCAACAGAGAGGTTTTTCTATAACCCCTGTGAGTAGCAGCCAACAGAGGGTCATCACCAGAGCAAACCCGGGGGCAGCAACATTAAACGCAAAGTTGAGTTATTTGATTAAAAGTTCTCCTTCTTATCTGTAACTTCAACCTGTATCAACTGCTCAAACCCCTTTTGTCACCTCAGGTGATCTTCAGTGAACTTCTTGAGCACCCAGGATGACTCCTGAGGTCCCCATGAAGTCCCAGACAACACCTCTAAGGCAGGAGAGGACCAAGCAAGCTCCCAGGAGGTGCCACAGAGACCAGGAGGTCACACATAGCTCCTTCCCTCATTTCCAGCTTTGCCGCTGGGCTTATTTGACAGTTGGGTAAGAGGATTTGTCTCCCCTGTGCTAAGCAGGGAAGCAACACGGGAGCTCAAATGACACAAGTTTTAAATATCTCATAAGCTTTTTTTTTTTTCCCATCTTGAGCCTTACAGCTGGTTGTCAAACAAACAGCAGGTGCCTTTGCTAAGGTACAGGGGAAAGCTCCCAAGTGCAATAAGAACAAATAACTCAATTGAAGCCTGCCCCATGAGGAAAGGCTGAGGGAACCAGGTTTGCTCAGGCTTCGGCAAAGGCGGCTTAGGAGAGAACTTAACACCCTGTTCAGAAATTAAAGGGTGGTGAAAAAGACAACGGAGATTCCCTTTTTATAAGGAGTCACAAGGTAAGAGATTGCCATTAGACGCAAGAGAAACATTTTTCACAAGGACAATCAGAATCATATCCTCAGCGAAGTGGCGGAGTCCCTAACCTCAGATAAGACTCAGCTGGACGGGGTGCTGGGCCAGCTTGTCTAGATTGTGCTTCTGCTGAGAAAGGCTGGACCAGATGATCCTTGAGGTCCCTTCCAACCATTTGTGATACAAAACAGGCTTTGCTTATCCTCTAATGTCCCTTCCTCACATCATCTCTGCTTGCAGGTTTACCATTTGAGGCCAGACAGGCTATATACTGGGTACAGCAGCCCTACCAACGAGCCCCACCTCAAATCCAGCAGTTTTTTTTGTTCCATGTGACTGACCCAGCAGCCAGGAAGCCTGCCAGTGAAGATCTAGAGGTGACATTAGTGATGGTATCTGGGGTAAGGGAACCCAGCTGATAGATATGTGAGATGTGCAGGTACATCTGCAAAATCCCACCAGAAGTTGGAAGGACGAAGAAGGAAAGACCCCAAATTACTCAAAACATGAACCAGGCACTTCCTAAGCAGCCAGCTGTGGAAATAAATGGCCTCACTTTGACTCTTAGCAATTTGTATGCAGAAAAAAAGAAGAAAGTCTTGTTACTTGTGAAGCCTGTGGTCACTGAGTCACACCAAACCTCATTATTCTTAAAAAACCCACCAGCCAGCTGGCTCCTTTCCTCAGCTGATGCCTCCCAAAGCCCTGAACCTTGCTCCGTGCCTGCACAGCTCCGTTCCGAGCAGCAAGACACGCGCAGCCTCGACACTGCCACAGCAGCCTCCTCGCTCGCAGAGGACCTGGGATGACCCAGGGAAGCTCATAAAACAAGACAAACGTAGCAAAGACTTTACTAATTAAATGGAGAGCATCAAAAGCAATGCGACTTCTTAGAGAAACGTTACGGCGTTTCTAAAGGGAAGCTGACGCTGTTCAAACGGCTCCTCAGAGGATCATCCAAACAGCAAGGCTGCAGCATCTAGAGTATGTTTGTCTACCAGAGAGTCAGTAATGTATCTACGCACACTTATTAAAAGGGAAAGCATACACAAACCTTGGCATTCTAGACACCCACCACAGCTTTAACACGTACTGTTCCTAAGCCTATTTATTTTCTCACATGCCTAGAGCACCCCCCAGTAAAGCCCAGAAGGCTTTGAGCAAAACTTTCTAGGGGGGGCGATACCACTGCCACAGGCAGAGGTAGAAAATAAATGACTTGAGGTGCTCTGGGAACGTTAATGGTGCTGCAGGCAGAGAGGCAGGCAGTGGAAAATAAATACAGCTAAACAGTAGGAAACAGATTACTTTTGCTCCTTCAGGCTTACCATGGGGGAAGTAGATGGGAAACATAAGGCTGGAAGGGGCTCACAGAGTTACCACAGCCCCAAAATGAAGAAGCTGTCCCCTTTCCTTTAGAATTCTTCAGCTCACCCTGCTAAACTTGTCAAAACCAAACAGCAAGCTGTGGTGAAATGGCTTTGCTGCCATAGCCAGAATCTGAGCAGCCTGAGAACAAACAGCTCCAAAGCCAAAATGACTTGGTCAACAAGGAAAACTAAGGTGTGGAGTTACGATTTCCTCAAGTGACAGAACAAATGTAAAGGGGACTGGGGGCTTCCAGACCTTTTGTGAACAGTCAGCCTTCCAGGCAGTAGAATTCTGTAGGAGAGAGCTGCTACTTCAACCTGAGCAGCACACGAGGTTTTCAGAAGGACAGGGAGCTCCTCTGTAGCTTCCACAACACAGCCATAGCAACCACCCATGTAGTCAGAGCCATACCAACCCCAGTAAAGCCTCAAACTCCCCCATATCCCATCAGGTTTTGTCTCCCCTAAAGAGACTAGCCATAACACAAACCTAAGCACCCAGTAAAAGAGCACACAAACACATACCTTCCTAGCCCACAGCAGCAAACACCAGCAGTCCCAACCGACTGGGCTGAAATAGAGTTCCTGGGTGTGGTTAGGGAAGGAGAGAGACCCCAGGTGAGGCCAATTTGGTCTATTAAGGGGCTGAGAGGCCGCCGTGGTTCTGGGTATAAGATAACTGCCTCCACCTGGTGTTTCTGGTTTGCTACCTATGATTTCCAGCAAGAAGGACCCCAAATAAGGTGGTGATCATTACACTTTAGAGCTGGGTGTAAGGAAAAAGGCCACATCCCTGATGTGGGCACTGGTGTCTCAAGCAACAGAAAGACACAAATATGTGAACTTTCCTCAGCGGCTTCCCAAGCTCTCTGGGTGTATCACTGAACCAATGGACACCAGCAGCTCCTCTATTAAAACCATAAGCAACTTCAGAAGGAGTTTGATTTGAATTNACCCTGGCATCAATCAGCGCAGGTATCGCGCGTTTGGTGCCCACCGCTTCCAGTT
>WEIS01012740.1:0-29672 GCA_013389965.1 Todus mexicanus
AGATTGGATTTTGCTCTCAGTTACAAGGATAAGAATCTGAAATAACTTTGCTAAATTCAAGTAGTGTGATACTTGTCCCAAATCTCCACTACCGTGAAATCCAACCTTGCTATTCATGGACTCTTGACTGTAGGAAGTGTTTCTCTTCAGACTAAAAATTACCTGGAAGGCAGTTGAATAGAGTAGAAAAGTTAACTATGAACTATGCTTTCTAATTTCCCTTTTTGCATCAGTGACAGAAGTAAGATGGGGAAGACAATCCTTTGCGGACTACATTTTTTCTGCTTTTATCACATCCAAAATATTTTATTCTCCCTCTCTGAAGAGTATATGAAAGCACTTCCCTCTTTGTCCTTCTCATGATGATTACTTATTAGAATTTGATAGTTTTCTCTACACAAACATAACAGGTCATGTTTGCTTTTTCCATTAAGCCATTTGGACAGAAACTCTTCCATAGAACATATCCTCTGGGGTCTGCAGTTTTCCAAGCTGCCTATCAAGATACATGGAGCCTCCTGTGTTACAGACATGAGTCTGATTTTCTTGTAACTCTACCAACCGTTTCCATCTGGTATTGTACTTAACAGGTTGATTTTCTGAGACTCTTCACACTATGAAGTATGTTAAGGATTGTACCTTCAGTTCTATTTGATTTGCAATTTATTCAATGTTTCTCCCTGTGCAGTTCATTCTAGTTTGTGCAGGTCCCATCTATTCCAGAAAACACACAGCGGACTGCAGCCTATCTTTTCTGGAAAAGCACTTCTTCACAGATAATCCCACTAGTCACTTCACTCCAATTCTTTCTAATGATCAGTAGGCAAAATACTATAGGTACTACACCTGAACATTATGGAAATGGCTGTGCCAAAACCCAAACTGCATTTAGGTTTTGTTGTGCTTTCCATGTGTATGGAAGACAACATCATTGTTAACTGCAGACGGTGTAAAATACCTTTAAAAATAAAAGGATTTAAACTATTACAGTTATTATTCATAATGTAACTCAGCCAGTAGGACTGGATCTGACCTACAAAGGCCACTGGACTGAAATCAAAAGTGATTCTAACAACTTGGGCAAAGCCTACACAGGCTTCTTACACTTCCTAATCTGTTCAATCTGCATGGTATACAGAATAAAGATTCCTCCTAGACTCACTCAAGGTGTGCTTTAGCTTTGCAATTTGTTCAACAGCAATATTGGCATAAGGCACTTGTTGGCCTGAGTTTTGCCACACGTTTCAGTCCCAGCAGTGCGCCATCCCGCTCTTCAATGCATATTAGCTCAGCCTGTGCACACCACCAGATGATGAAGTTGATCAGGGAATTGATTCAAGTGAAAAAATGTCCAGCACATCTTTTTCTTCAAGCTGGATCAAAATGGCACAGAAACAGCTGTGCCATCCCAGAGGATGGTATAATACATACTGCAACATGGGGACGGGAACAAGTATAAAGAGGTAGGTTTTGCTAAAGGTCACTTTGTAATGTCAAACTGTACCCTCTGGCCGTTTGGCTGCAGGTGTATCAATATATTATACAATGCCAATAGGAACTGGAATTCAATGGTACACTCCAATCGTTACAACAGGCCTTGGGACAGTTTGTGTGCAGAGTATCCCTATCCCAAGCAATTCCTACAAGTGTCTCAAGAGTTAGCATAGGCCTGGAGTAATTTTCAATAAGCAGTGTATAGCAGTCACTTTCTTTTAGAGATAAGAGTTCTGCAGTATGGTAAGGGTCATTTCATGCCGGTTGGTCTCTGTGCCCAAAAGCAGTACCAGGGTTGTTTAACCTGCAAGAGCAGACAGGAATCACGAGCCCAAATGCAGGTATTTCACCCATTAGAACAGAAGGCTCCAGAGATGATTCTTACTCCCCACCAATGATTCTTATATCCATCCTCAATGCCTGCAAAACTCCTAGGAGGCCCCACTTGCATTCCACTTTAACTTAAAACTTCTTTCAGCTCTTTACTGACAGCAATTGAAGGTCTCTCAGGCCAAGTCTACACAAACAATTGCACACACGCTCATTCTGCCTGTGATGTGAACTGGTTAGGTGCAAGCTAACTTCAAACCAGGAGATTCATTACCATAACACAGAGTATCGTGTACAAGTTAATTAGCACTCATAAGAGACAGGCCAACATAAGCATTATGCTCAAGAGGTCAAAAGTTGAGGGATTTAACGCATCCTCTGAATTCAGACTTAGTCACAACAGCTACAGTGAACCTGGGCCACCCTCTCAGTATGCTGCAATCCTGAGCTGAAAGGACCACATCTAATGCTGAGACACTGTTTCACTCCATATGCTAGTTCATTATCCAGCTCCTCTGTTTTGATTGCCAACAAATAATGATGTTTTTCAACACTTCTCCACTAGGAACTGAATGCACAAACATCGCATCATAAATGCCACCCAACATCTGCCAGGCTGTTACCATCTTCCCATGACTATCACCCAGGCTGAACCTGAGCAAGTGATTTAGTGACAAGCTGTATCACATCCTCTTACCTATCACACCTTAGATCATCCAAAACCCAATTCTTACGAACAAGAAAGCCCACAGGTATTTGGTTAAGACACCATAGTAAAATTAACTCTAACAAAACCCCTCATGCATTCCAAAATTACTGTTACTTTGTTAATGAAAAATCAAATATCACAATCTAGGATATCTGTATTGCTACAGATCTTACACTAAGCATAAATACAGATATGGTGATAATAATAAGATACTCACAAAAAATAAACTAAGGACAAGGCAGGCTTTTTCCACCTTTCCTGTTTAACATGTAGTCAAAAATATTGAAAATATTAGTATTTAATATATGAGTTATTTTAGAACAGTACCAATATCTTAGCAGAGCAAAACTTACTCATTTGGTCCCATGGTAAATAGGGTATCTATGTAGCTGGGATGATGACAAGGACCAAATTTCAAGAAAAGTATTTCCGAGATTAAACAACAGTTTAGTGATTCACCTTATATTATCTGTAAATTTATGAACTGTAACCAGAGCACTCAATCAGGACAGAGTATTTGATTTTTCACATTCTACTTCTTATTGTGGAGCTCTTTGTTCACTTCATGGCGCTTTGCAGTACTGATGTGACTGCTACACAAATTCAAAATCTCAAAATAACTCTGAATGTGTGAATACTTTCAATAGTGTTTATTTTTAATCAGCCTTTACCCTTGAGTAAAAGCAAAAGCTGGTTGCGTGATGTTTGTGATTTCTGTAACTGTAACTCAGATTAAGTAACTGCCTTTTTATATTTTCAGTCTAGCAGTTTGAGTGTAGTAAGATCCTTCTTCTGCTGTCCTATTACTTCATTTCCCATCCAACACTTAAAGCCTGCAAGAAATATGTAGAGCCTAGCGGACTATCCCATAAATAGTTCAAGACCTCAAAAACCACAATGCAGCTAGTTCCTAACTCTATTCCAAAATAAGGCATAATAGAAGCAAAAGATTCCACTGGAAAAAATATTTTTAATACAAACCAGTTATTGAAATCCCTGACAATGTGCAATTAATGGACTGCAGGATAGCAATCACCAAATGTGAACAAGTTCATTAGAAAAGTCAGAAGACTGTTCTGTGGTTGTGCTTACCCTGAATACAGACATCTGGTTTTTTTTAAGGCCATAAATAGGTGCAATACCTGTTGAACTACACATGCACATGGTCATATCCTGAAGCAAAAGTCCCTTCAGTTAAACCCAAAATTGAGCTTAACTCAATTAACTAAATTGAGCCAAGGGGACTCTATATCTTTCTTCTTAAATTAGTGCCCCCTGCCATGCTTGCCAGACTCCTTGCTTTCTCCATTTCTGCTAGTCCAGAAAGTGGAGAAGCAGTTGAGGTTTAACAGACTGACACCCTCCACTGCGGGACAACAGCTGGACAAAACTTAACCACACCAAAAGAAACCCAACCAGCACTACATCTCATTGCATTGTAGCTGTGCATTATGCCCACTGTAAGCATCTATCAAGCACATCCAGACTGGCATATTTGCACTGGGTGTTTCATTCTTCTGCCTTCTACACTGCTGCCTTGTGATGAAATACGAGGAAATCAGATTTACTGCCCAACTCTCCTTGCATTTATATTGACATAATATTATCTACAAATATAAGCACATGCTCCACACGCAGAGAATATATATATATGAACACTGCATACATAGAAAAATTATGTCCGAGGTTTTTTAGAAATGGGTGTCTAAAATTGGATTTATAGATTCACATTGAGATATGAGTACTTTGAAGTCCACCCTTCACACATACAAGCTAAGATTTTCAGACTTGTGAAAGAATTTCTAAAAATGTTAAACTGTTCTGCCTGTGAATGTAATCTATACATGCTTATGTGTCCTCAGTGAAATTTCTACATATTTTGGAGAGGATGCAAAGACTGGTTTTTTTCGGAGTGTAGAAATGAATCCATTAAAAACCGATCAGAAACTAAGAGTAAGTACAAGCACAAATATGTATCATTGCAAGAGCCCTGTAGACACCAAATACCTTACAGGAATTGCAAATGCTTGAAATAACACCATGCTGAAATGCAGTTCAGCAATTGGAAACAGCATGTCAAATTTCACTCTCATTTACACCTACAAAAAAAATTCATAGCAACTCCATGAGTGAAATGGTGATATTGTTGATGAGATTAAAGTAAGAGCAGACTATGAGTCTCCATCTGTATAAAAGTACTAAACAAGCGTAGTATAAACGCAGAGTGCAAGTAGTATAATCAAACAAGTTCAAAGAAACTCTTTTGCTTTGGGGAGGGAATGGGAGCCAAGGATTAGATCCACCACTCCTCAGCATCTCCGCATCGAGGGTGTACACGCTCCCGCAGCCCTTTGGCTCTGCAGCCTCGTCTCCCATCCCTGTTCAGGCTGGGGCTGTGTCTGCCTGGCAAATGAAAACTGAATAATATCTATGCAAACACAAGCACATATCCAGATCTACCATCACCTTTTATACTCTGAGCCAAGGCAATAAAATACAGCTTTACTGCTTTGGCCTTGAAAAAATAAGTGATCATACACTGCATGTGCTTAATATCCATCATCAGCCTTCACAGAACATATTTTAAAAGATCCAAATCATCACAAAATGTGGATTAAGTCAGTACAGCCAGACTAGGCTCCACTTCACAGCAGTGTTTCCCTCAGCTGCTCCTGCTTTAGTTTCCAAGAACTGATGCCACCGGTGCAAAACTGAAATGAAAACAGAAATCACTGATAAAAATATCCAGTTCAATTTTTGTGACAAGGACATTCATTCTTCATAAAACCTCCTCCCAAACAAAAGTAAAGGGACTACCCATGGTATCTGTGGAATATCACTGTGAAGTACAAAACTCAACGTAGGAAAACATTCCAAAACTTGCCAACAGTCACACGTAATAGCAAAAGGAGGTTTTGTGGTTTTTTTTTTTTCTAGTTCTCTTTATTATGTGCTTAATAGCACATTTTTATTAAAGAAATTAAAAAGAGTAAATGTAATGTTCCATATGCAAAAAAAAAAAAAAAAAAAAGGCATGCCATGCACTGGAACTGCTTATTTCTTGGGTTGTTTTTACACTTTATATAAGTAGAAGGAGAGGTCTCTTTCTTTTTGTCTCAAAATCGCAAGTATTTGTTTCTGTACTACTACTCTCCCTCCCTTTGCCTCATTAAGTAAGTGACTGACATCAAACATAGAGGGGGAAAAAGATAAGTAATAAAGAAAAAATAGGCTGAAGAATTTTAATTCCATTGACATTGGTCCTGCTACAACTTTGCTTGTGACAGTGGAGAACAATCTCAGTGGTGCAAATGCTGCCTTCTGGTCCCACGTCTTTTCTCAATAGACAAAAGATACAGAAATTCCCGTTTTGTGACAAATGGTGTGATTATTAATTTTTTAGCACAAATTCAGTCCAAACATTTTTGTTGCTGTTGCTGTTGTTTCAGAAATAAAATCTAAATTTTCATGCTGATAATGTTTCCTGATCCAAAATAAAACAAAACAATCACATTTCAAATCAAAGTATGCAATATATTGCAGAAGAAAATATGGAAATATAACACTTTTCCTTCTTTTGAGTTGAAAAGGAAGACTTAGCAGACACTTTGATTTGTATATGTAATGGCACTACTCTAGATAAGAAAGGTGGAGGGATACTAACACTGTGTAAAAAACACAGAAAGTGAACAATAACGGAAAACAGAGAAAAAGCAAGGTGGTAGAGAGTAAAGACACTTCTGCTGCAATAAGGGCTTCCTTCTGGAGACAGGGAGGCATCAGGTCAGTGTTCACCACTGTGCTGGAGGTGGGAACCCCAGAGACGTTCTTGCTACTGCTAGCCTCCATCCATCCACCCATCCATCCATCCATCCACCCATCCATCCATCTATCCATTTCATCAAGGTCTATTCCTTCATATTGTCAGTGCAATCATATTACCACAAACAACTCTGGTTTGGGAGCCTGGGACTGTTCTCCTTTGCAACCACCCGGCTGACAGCTGAGCTACTCTGTGCAGGAGGCTGGGAGACAACACCACGCTCATGCTGAGAGGCAAGCACTTCTCCATTTCATCAGGGCTACAGTGGGACTGTAACCCTTGGCAGTAGAATAAGATGCCTTTCTTATGCAGGAGGCACCAGCTCCCCACAACAAGGAGTTTTAAAAAAGGAGTGACTTTATCTACAGAGCTTTACCTGTTAGTTCAGGTGGGTAGTTCTCTCTACCCTCTTGAGCTGCTATGGACGGGGTCTCAGGACTCCCACGCACTCCCCTTCGCCACCCCATCGCTCTGTGTGAGCTATGCCAATGAGTACCACCTGCACCACTGAGCCATCGTGCTCAGCCTAGTACCTTCTGCTTTCCAAAAGCAAAATAATTTATTTTCATTCATAACTTTTACTCCTTCCCAGGGGATATGAGGAGCCTTGTTTACTCCAGAGATCCTCTGGGCTATGCCTATCTAAGCTCCAGGATCAAGCCAGCAAGTCAGAAGATGCAGAGCAGACAAGAAGCAGACCTTTGAGTCTACAAATTGGTGGTTGAATGATTGGCAAACAACCTCTCCTCATGAAAAATTATGCTACAGCAACACAATAGTACTGGGAGCCAAAAGTATGTCTATTCCTGATTTGTAGACCAGGTTTTAGTTACGCTATAATCCTCTCAGTATGCCTGCTTAGGATCCCACAATCACACGAGTCATGAACACTACCCACAAATCCTGCAGCTTCCATGCCGAGCAAGCGACACACCAGATGAAGAAGGATGGAAAATATACATGTGGAATTGTTCTGGGAACTTCAAGCACACATAACAGTAAACAAAGCAAATATGGTGCAAAACCTGTTGCTATTTTCACAGCATTTGCAGAGCAAAGCTGCATAAATGCACAAAGTTGCATAATGCCTCACACCTTTTCTCCGTTCCCAGCAAATTAAGCTGAGCAGCACGCAGAGCAGCAGTGAGAAGGAAACACTACGCAGAAGAGCTGCCCTGCTTGCTGCTGCATTACAGGTGTATGTCTGCGGATGCGAGAGAGCTGAAAAAAGAGGGTTAAAATTACTTTTCCTTATGCCTCCTCCAGAGCCTCGACTGCTCACAGGGAACTGAGCAGGGAGAAATTTCCCCAGCATCGTTTCCACTCCTCTAAGCACAATCTAAGCCAGTCTGAAAAGGTTGCTGCTGTTGTTCCCTGTCCCACTTGGGAACAACCTTCATGAAGTCAGTGCCAGTTTGCTCCGCTAACTAAAAGGCTGCCTCTGCTCCCTGTGGAAAAGGCAGTGCTGTTGTCGGATACCAGAGCACACGCTGAACGAGAGGCACTACAGACAAATTTTGGCTGGTGGCAGGAGAGATGGCTGAAAGCCAGCTGACAGAGAAGAGCAATATCAATCTCTATGCTGGGGGAATCCTCTGAAAATGCTACTGAAGCAAAGAGTACCTGCCAACAGCACAGTGGCAAACAAGACATGAGTGATCCTGTGCTCATGGAGGAGAGAAAAAGGCAAACGGCTGAACTGAAGTGATCAACGTGAACTTGAACCATGGCACAGGGCAAACATGTGGCACACCGTATGGCAACTCAGAACAAAACAGAAAGCTTGGAACAAAATTAAAGATCTGCTTTTATTTCAAATTACTCCACTAAACATCTAACTAAAACTTGTGTTGAAGCTGACATGACTTTGTGACATATTGTTGCTTGAAGACTGCCATTTTCCATCAAAAAAAAAAAAAAGGTATTAAAACTGTTTCAATCTGGTTACCCTCTACCCAGCATGGCTAGAAAAAATTAAATCACGAGTTACGAAATAACACCAAGCCATTAGTCAGCAAGAGATAACTGCTCAGGTAGTATTCGTCATATTTTCAAGAATCTATAGATAATGACCACCTGGATAGGAAGGATGGCAATCTCTCCAGGCATGGATTTAGAACTTCAAATATGTTTGATAAAATAATTTTTAAGATGCATGAAGCCTCCCTGTGCCCACTATTTTGAGATATAAGCTATGTGAAAAAGGGTGATCAAACATCCATCTCCAAGACAGACAAGCCCGGAGCATAACAGTGTTCCGTATTCTGGAAGGTCTTCTACTGAAAAGCCCAGTAGAGCATCCCTAAAAAAGTACCTGAGCTGCCAAATCTGGGGCTAATTTGATGAACGGATTTTAAGAAAAAATAGAAATTATTTATGATTTCTATTAAGTATCTGAATGAAATCAGATCATAAAGAATTAGATCAAAAGTAGTTAAAACTAAAGATCTGTAGCATCTCTCTTATGACTAAAGGCTGAGAGACCTGTGACTGTTTACCCAGGAGAAGAGTAGGATCAGGAAGACCTCAGCAATGTGTATACATACCTGAAAGAAGGGTACAAAGAGGATAGAGCCAGGCCCTTCTCAGTGGTGCCCAGTGACACGACCAGAGGCAATGGGCACACACTGAAACACATACAAATTATTTTTATTTTGAGAGTGGCCAAACACAAGAACAGGTTTGTCCAGAGAGCTTGTGGACTTCCCCTTCTTGGAGATATTCAAAAGCCATCTGGACACTGCCTTGGGCAACTGGCTCTAGCTGGCCCTGTTTATGCAGGGGAGTTGGACCAGATGACTTCCAGAGGTCCCTGCCAACCACAATCACCCTATGATTCTGTGATAAACAGATGAATTATCATCACTTAGGTAAAACTATATAAGAAGAAAAAAATTAAGAAGTAATGGGAAAAAAAAAGAAAGATACATTCACTATGGCAAGAAAAGTTCTTTATTGGACAATATTTGTCAATAATACATCTATTTGTCCTGTAATACATCTAAAGGCATAGTAAGACTAGAGGGATTGCTCCATTAAGCTCAGCTACAAGGGCTAAAGCTAGCTCATAATGCTTATACATAAAACTTAAACACACCTGCAACATTAAAGTATAAAACTGTATCCATAAATTTTCAACCCCCTCCTCTCATATTCGCTAAGTTCGGAGAACTAATTTCCATTGGCAACCTCTATGGCTGTATCACTGAAGGACCAGAGTGGGAGCTGAAACAACCATCATCAAAGCAAAATGCAGTGAATAGTCTATTTTAGTTCTTGCTTTCTGCCCTCTAAGGAACACTACAATCACAGAAACACCTCCTAGGTTACAGAGTTTATTTGCCTGCCAGTGTGAGATTCTTCCCTGTGATAATATTTAACACTTGCTTTTTTCAATTTAAAAGCAATGCGTCACATCTCAGGAAAATGAGATTGAGTCCCCTGTATTTTGCAGTACCCCATGGAACACAGTGCTGCATCGTATAACAGGGAAGGTGTCAAACTGTTCAGACAACACACTAGCCTTAAACCAGAAAGTCAGCAAGTAACAGGATCCCTTTGAGCGCTGGGCTCCAACACAAATAGTCTTGCCCCCTTGTTACAGCACAGCATCCTCTCCTCTGCTCAAGGTACAGCTGATTAGTCTTGACATCTCATGAGCGCAAAATGTGCAACAATGGTACCACATGGTAGTAGTGTAGAAGAATACAAGCTGTGGAAAGTGGGAGGAAATTTTGTGAGTCTTGTACTTAGATGTAGCTTTACAACCCCTGGTCCTCCAGCAGCCCAGCTTGCTCTCCAGGGATCCCACTGGAGATCACCAGACTCTTTCACCATGCAGAGGACTTCAGAAAACAACTCCAACTGTGGTCACCTGTACGTGTTTACAAAAAGAAGAAAAGCAACCCTAAAGGAGGTGCCTGAAAAAGAAGTGGCCACAATGAAAAACATGCGGAGAAAATGCCAGAAAGATGATGCAATCATCCTCTTTCCAAACACCCATTAACATGGGACAAGTTGTCCCAAAGATAAGCTGATGGGCTCCCATGTCTCACCAAATCCATTTGGGTGAAATTTGTGATGTCATCTTCTACTGGATAATAGTTTCCTTGCAATGTTTTCTACACGAAATCTAGATCGCACTAAAGTGGAGAGCCCATTTATTTAAACATTTTTCCAGCATATCTGCTTCCCATTCATACAGGTACTTCAAATTTTTCAGCCACTTTTCTAACTATCTCAGAGGATGAAGCTAGTCATACAAAATGCCCAGGATTAGGAAATATAGAGCATTCCACACCTATCTAAAACAAATAAAACACAAAATAGTCCCTTACTTTCAACTTGAAATTAAGAAAAGACCATTAAAACAGTCATATTAAAACAACAAGGCAGCATTAAAAAAATTAAGACACGATAAAAATAAGATTGTTCATACACCCTTAGCACTTACACCATGACAATCTGCACTATTAACAGCCTTTTTTTCCCACACACTTGGTATTTTTCTGCATATTTAAACACAGATGTGCACGCTAAACAACTGTAAACCAAAGCAATTTACTTAAATAACTGAGGAAAGATTAAGGCGTTTCATTTTATTTATGCACATTTAAAATATTGTTTTAGAGTATTATTTGACATCTAGAGAGACAGAATCCTCATATATGGATTCAAAAAATCAGTTACCTACCTTTGCATTTAAGCAAAGAAGTAGGGATTTAAGACTGGTATGTAGGTTTCTGCGTGAGTGTACATATGTGCATTCATGTGTGTACACGCGTGTACTTTATACACAGGTTACCTACATACACAATTGGTAAGAATACAAAAAGACATAGGAAAATAAATGATTAACATGTTAGAAGTATTGCATTTATGTGAGAATTAATGCAGTTATACAACGTAAAGGTCTGTATCATTCAGTACATCAAAAATTGTTACAAAACAGGAAGAGTATTTTGTTGAAATACCCATATTTTAAACTGCAGACAAACAAAAAAGTCAGGAAGGTTCCAACAGTTCAGAAACATCGTGGAGCTGCTGCACTGCAGTATTTCACTAATATTTCTAAACACAGAACATGGACATTATCAAGTTACTTGAAACAGTCTTCATAAAAAGTTTTGTTGAATGAATTAGCCAACAACATATATAAAATGTTGCCTTGGATTGTGCATTATTTTGCATCACTCACAAGCAAAACTTTGAAGAGGAATAATACATTTTGCTACACTAACTCGCCTGGCTGGAAAAAAAAAAAAAAAGAGAGACTTTTTTTAAGCACACAAACTTTTCTTCAGATCTCTTACCTATTTGTTTCCTGTACTGGTCAACTGGAGTCCTTGCAGTAGAGGCATCTTTTCTACCCATCGTTTTCAATGCAAAAATCACTGTCAGTACCAGAAAAGAAATAAAAATTGCATTACTGCTAAATAAGTTACTAAGGAAATCAATGATGTAAAACATCAGAAAAAACTGTAACAAGCAACATCTACATGATTATACACAAAGACACAAGCCTTCCCAGAGCACAATGAGACACTGGAGTTAATCATCGCTATTCTGAAGACTATTAGATAAATTCTAAACATACCTTTTTCCCCATTGCATATGTTATTAACATTACGGAATGTCTGTTTGAAATAAAAAATGGATTTTAAAAAAGGATTTAAACTGATTGCACTGTAATTCAGCATTTGGTACCACTGAATTACATTGCTATATAATTTTTTTCTTCTTTAGTAATCCAGGGAATGAATGGAGTATTGTGAGCTGCTTCTGTTGTTGGTAAACACATTGACACTAAGCCCACGAGTCTGAGGCAGGACTAGGCATGTGCACGACCACAGGTGTAACTGCAGGAAAGCCACCTGCAGATGCAGCCCTCCAGCCACCTTGAGCAAAAGAGAGGTGCAGATACCTAAGCCACAGCAACCCCACAATCTCCTACCTTCCTGCTATAGGCTCTAGAAATCTGTGAATGAAAAGGAAGTGGAGAATAAAAATGAGAGCTGGGACTATGCTCATTTTACAAGGTGTGTTTAAAACACCTTCAATGCCTTTAGGTAACAACCATCCTGACTCTTCAATGGGATTCTCATGTTGCCGAGTGCAAGCAGGTGACACTAGGATTGCACAGGGAACTCCGCTGGCATTTGTCCAGAGATGCTCTTTTTGGTATTTTGATGCTTCCACATCATTCACGTAACTTAACTAGTGTCATCCAAGCAGTGTTCTAGCAGACTCCCAATATATCCATGTAATGCACCACTCACAAGTACAGTAAGATTATGCAAACATGTTCATTTCACCTCATTTTCCATAGTCAAAAAAATCTGACTTCTATACTCATACTTGTTGATCAAACAGTAGTTTTCAACCATTTCGGCTGGGCCAAAGATATCACTCATCACAGCAATGATAAGCCACATCATTTGATCACCTGTATGACACAAACATCCCAACACCGACCCCTGCATTCACAAGAGGACTGACATTTTCCAGAAGCATCAGATTTACCACTCAAGTGCAGAAGATGCGCACCAGCCAACACTTGCCTTTTCCCAACTGGCCTTGGCAAGCACAATGCCAAGGGCAAACTCTGGCTGAACCATTCTGGGTAGCTACAAACCACCTGCAAATTGTGCACATATGGCCTTGAAGTATTTGCTAGAGTTTTAGTTTTCTGTTAGGCATAGCCAGCTGCATTACAGCCAAGGCACGCTGTCAGGGAAGTGCAGCCACCGAAGGCACTGTGATGCCAAACCATGGGCCAAAATGCCTGCCAAGGCGCTGCTGAATAGGCTACCATCAGCATCTCAGCCTTAAACATCCACCACTATTTTCTTCACAGCTTCAAAATAGGTTTAAAGTACAGCTGCAGGAATGACCCCACCAGTTATTTGTGCATTTTAAAACTACAAAGTTTCTTCTTTTACATTGATCTACTCTGTAAGAATTATGGGCATTTAATGACAAATGACAAATCCAGGCTCCTTAATTTAAAGTGTGGGACACAGGAAACAATATGAACTTTGGTGCTCAAAAGTCAGCAACCTTTTTAAAAGGTATTCAGGAGGACTAACAAGGTGTAAAAGACTGCCATTATTTTTTAACCCGAACTGAGAACTCAGTTAGAGTGTTCTAATGTTTCCATACATTACTTTGGTTTAATTCAGAGAATACTCCCATTTTATGTAAAACATATAAGCAGTGAACTGTAATCCACTGTTGTTTTTTTTCCTCTATTACACTCCCCAGCTATTCTCTTAACTGAGTTGCATCTCCCACAAAACATTCACATCATAATACTGAGACTATAAAACAAAAGCACAATTTTAACTTTCAGCTAGTTGAGGAGATAACAGATACATTTGTATACTGTAAAACTAGTTCTTGGCTTTTCTATGTCACTGTTAGAGACTGTTTTGACTTGCCTTTTGCAATTTCAATAGCCTACTAATGTTTTGTAACAAAACCTCGGCTGTGAAAGATGTTTGCAGTTTTAGCAGTGCCAATAGAACACAAGAATTAAAAACAGGCAAAAATTATTTCCTGACTTAATCCGAGCCACAGCGATGCTGGCATTTGCCTGTGTGGCTCAGTGTCACTGACTCCCACATCTAGAACCTTGACTCTTTGTTCTTCAAAGGGATGCGGTAATCATCATTCATTTCCACCGCTTTGATGGTTAGATAGCAAGTGCTGGAGAAACCCACGGAGACATCAGCACATACAGCCGCAATGTCTAATAAGACAGTTATTTGCATAAAATATCAGCCACAATTTAGAGTGTGTTGTGATAGATGTGGAAAGGGAATAACAGATCTATATTAGCATGTATGAAGCTGAGATTGTTTTCACAATTTAATTCCTCAGGGACTGTGGCTCATCACCTTCTCTTGTAAAGAATCCTACATTCCCTGAGGAAGCAACTTGCCATGAGCCAGAGTTAAACTAAAATATGGATTAATAAGAGATATTATTTATTATTTATGAACCTTGCTGTAGGAGTGGTTTCCAGCATAACTTTCTGATCCGATTTTCATAAAGGAAAAGCCTGGAACCTTTATGAGTCACAAAATGATTTGATAGGCACCTTTTCCCCATTTAAAATAGCAATGGTCATCCTACAATAATTGGTCACCTTAATTTCATTGTAAATGAGATCTGCACTCAAGTCTTTCCCTGTTGTCTCTGGCCACTCAGCTGCCTCTGACATCAGTGAGCAGCAGATCTGGGTTTTCCTCCTTCCCTTGAAAAACCACAGGCATAAGCACCACGGGATGCTTACGTGCACCCCACCCAGCCTTCAGATCCCTGGAATTTCAATGACTATATAACCATTTAAAAAACACTTAAAGGATCTTGTCATAGCTCTTTTTACAGACTTCTAAAAATATTTCAGGAGTAATTTCAGATCACTTGAAGGCAACGTGAGCTCTCTTCAAGCTTTTATAAAAGATGGTTTTAAGAAAATGAAGTAAGGTCCAGTGGAATGATTTTTTGTTTACTGCTATTTCAGAGATACTACAAGGTCAAAAGATGACTTTGGTTTTGTGGTTCCTTTTACTGTTTTCTCACTGTATTTTTCTTCCCCTCTGGTAATCCACCTTTGAAGGCTTACACCCTCAGAAGAACACATGATTTTTCTTTTCATCCTCTTTCATTCTTAAGCAATGACTGATAATAATTACACACAGAATAAATTGCCTATTATCACCTCCAGCTGTCAATAGCATTTTGTGAGATAAAAACCCATTGTGAAAGTCCATTTGAGGTCTGGCCACGGGAGTTTTGAAACCCCAACTCACTATTCTTGATGTATACACCGCCTGTATCTACAAAAAAAAAATAATTAAAGCAATTACTTCAATGAAACAGAAATATACTGTAATGACTTCAGAAATAATAATAAAGAAATTAGTACAGGGACCATACAGCACAAAGACTGCACTTTGTGCATCTATGATGCAATACAAATTATCAACAACAGTGATAAGGCTTAAAGTTTGAACCAGTGAATACTCAAAGATCTACATACATGCATGTGTACAAACTTTCTTAGTGGTGATATTTGATAGCATGTCTGTATTCTTCAACAATAAGCAGAAACATTAATAGGGTACATTAAAGAAATAAAAATATTAAATTCCTGGTTTTGCAGCTGAAATACAGATAGTCAGTTGACAGAAAAGTTAGAAAAAGTTCATGATAGAAAAGAACCACTACAGAAGGTTGAAGTACTGGACCAAGTCTTCAGTTGTAATTAAAAATGCAGGTAATGCAGGTGAGTGCACAGTGAGTATCTGCATATATGCAGAAGTACGTTATCCTTAATTGCAAATTGATACTTTACTTTTTTTTTTCTTTTGGAATGCAATGCAGGTTGATAATTTGAACTCATAAGCCAAATAATTTTTAGCATGATTAAAAGCTTATTGTTGTCAAGAAATAATTGGTCTTCTACCAGTCAATTCCATAGCTCATAGTTTAACAAATGGATATCAAAACCCTGACAAGTTACAAGAAAGCAAAAGTAGCCTTCTTTTAACTCCTCAGGTAAAATCCAAGGAGCACATCAGATTCTCTGAAAATATCTATTTATTCCACAGAACTGGTAGTGCGCATTTCAAGCTGTCTGCATGCAAGCATTTTGGAAATCATTGCTGTTGGTTATTTTAATGGGCTTGCTTTGGTGTTCTGTTGATGTACAGTAACTATGGTCTACCTGCAGTGGAAGAAATGCAGTGGAATCAACCTGCAGCCAAAACTGGAAGAATAATGCAGCTGAATACTTTAACTATACCTTATCCAAGAGAAAGAATTTTAAAACCTTTACTGCTACTACCTAAAGAAGTCATACAAATAACAAAAAAAAAAATGAAAAGAAAAAAAAATCATGTTCTATTTCTAAGTCTTACAGTAATCTTTAACATTCCTCTGGAAAGTGTCTCTCAATGGATGAGACTATTATTTCAAAGGAAAGCATACCTGCACATGGTGCTCTTGCAGAATTTAGCTCTGCTTTCTTTGGGGATTCATTTAATTTTCTTTTAATAAAAGGTTTTTAACATTCCTCTACTTAATTTAACCTTGAAAGCAGCAGAGGTGATTTGAATTCAGTTATATCTGGGAAAATGAATCAAAAAACCAAGATTCATAACTCCAGCTGGAACAATATTGCTAAAATAATCTTCTAATAAACATTCTACACAAGGACAACAAACACTGTAACATATTGCAAGATTAAAACCATCTAGGAATTACAACTTTTATTCTGACATGTATCAGGTTGTTTCATAGCTTCATGTAAGCATTAGGAATAAAATGCACAGTTACTTTCAGTAAGTGCCCTTTGAACTCTAGGGAAAGGAGCTGCTCTGTTGTTTATTAGCTATACAGTGTCTATGAACCCCCTAAATTTAATACAAGTAGTACACAAGTAATAGTTCGTATGAATACTCAGCATAAATCCTGAGGAAAACTATTATAAAAAATAAATTTCATCAATAACCCAGATTAGTTCCACCTAATTTCAGGAAGGCAAGTGAGACACCCAAGTTACATAGGAGGCCACCTCCAGTCCCTTTACAGTGAAGGAAGAAATGAGATGCAATGGTAAGGAATTCAAATTGCCTCTGGCAATCTTGCTTTCTTGCTATGCTCCTAAACCTCCTCTAAGCAGCTAAAATTTTGTGGGATTATTTGGGCACAAATATTTACATTTTCTCCTTGCTTTTGCTAGATGTAGAATGTTTTTAAACATCTGAAGAGTTGAAAATATTATCATTAAATGTATTTATGACAGCCAGGAAAAAAGTGAAAATTTCAAGGACTGTAAAACCTAGCATTTTTTAAAAAGACTTCCTACTTAGGTAAATTTGGGGGTTTAAGGAAAACGAGGCTATTAAAAATGTCAAAGGTTCCTTCCATTCCCAGTAGTGTATAGTTTGTCACAGCTTCTATGGGAAGTAGCAAAATGTACTAGGACAAAACTCACTTATAAAAACATTACTTACAGAGAAGGTATCTGTTTAGCAATTGGTGTTTGACTTGCTATAAAAACAGTATGATATTTTGCAGAATATTCCTGTTCATTGCAATTCTGTCTCACATTTACATTTCATTATTAGGATTTGTTATTTGTCTTCAGAACCAAATATCCTACTCACTTCAGAGTCGAGTAGAGCTATACCATCTGTGAAACATATATTCATTTTGATATGAAGACACTTTCATCTGAACAAATTTAAAATTCCAAATGTTCAAAATGACCGTTTTTGGGGTTTTGCTTTTTGGTTTTTTTCATTTCTATGAACATACGATGGCATTGTTGTGTCAAGGAAATATCCTTAAAGAACTTCATGAAGGAAAAAAGCATACATGTAGTTTGATTCTGCCTTGCCAGGCAGTTGAAAAGGTAGGATTTCCCAGAGGAAAGAATAATGTCTGCTAAGGGGCAAATTACATGATAAATGACACCGCATGCAGTATTTCAGGTAACATTCTTCAAAATAACAGAATCTGTTTAAACATACACTAGAAATCAGAGCTAAAAAGGGTGGGAAGAGAATGGGGACCTAGACCACCCCGATGCCCAGAGGCACATCCACCAAGGATGGATGGAGCCTCCACATGGGAGAGACCACAGGTGCTGTACAGCCACCTCTGTGGTCTGAGGGCAAGAACAGAGGAGACAGCCACCACCACAACTGCACATGACAGAAGTAAAGCACATGCTCTCTGCCTTGCGAGTTAAAAGTTCATTGAGTCAAAAGCAATGACAAGAAACAATTATTTGCTCTGTCTCAGTAATTGAAGCATCAACAGCAAACACTTTGTGGTTCAGTTAAATCCAGGTAATTTTACACCTGCTTTGATCATCACCACACACCCCTCCAGCACTCATTTCCTTTGAAGAAATAGGGAGCAATTTAAATAACAGGTATAAAGCCAGAGGTCATAGACCTTAAATTTCAACATCAGCTAAGTCTGCTTAAGCACTTCACTTCTAATATGTCATGAAGTTACAATGCTTGAATTTAATAGAGCGCCACTGAGGTCTTATCCCAAAACTTCAGTAATGTTGTTTTGCCCTGCTATATGTTATAGCAGAGGAAGAGTGACTTCTTTCCCTTTTTAAAACAGAAAATAGCCCCTCTACTCCCCTCTTTCTTTAGTTTTGGGAAGTGACAAAAATTCCATTTTTTATTGATGTTACTTCTTTCCTGGGCATGCCACAAGTCATAGCTTGTCTGGGTGCTTTAATTATATACACTTGTTAATTACATACACCCGTAGATTTTAAGCTTAGGTTCAATTCTGACAGAAATTAAATTCTTATTTCTTCCTTAAGTAAGAAATATTTAGGGAGTAATTATACTTCCCTTTAGCAGATCCATCTTAAAGTACAGTCCACAACCATCCAGAGGACAGAAAGTCTGGTTCATGAAATTTCAATGGGGTAATGACCTTCAGTGAGAATAAATCTTTTAACTTTTAAAGTTAGTCACACACATAGAAATTTGAAACAACATGTAATTCCATACTGATCATTTTTATTGTTTCTCTTGTGCCTTTTTTTTGCTTGCATTATCTTGGACCATTGAAAATACAAAATTTCTGAATGAATTATTTAAAACAGGAAATATTTTCTTTGAAGTAATATATCAAAACAAGACAATTTGAAACTGCTGAAATTTTTCCTTTCCTCTCACCTCAGTTTTTTTTTTTAAAAAAAAACCTTTTGAAAGTATGTTACACTATGTTTCAGCTTCATCTTTTCCCCATTAATCTTAATATTGATACCCCATCTATTTTTGACCCCATTTTCACTGAAATTTGTGTACTACTCAAGAAGAAAACCAGCTATCACCAAATAGTCCATTCCAACTTGACAATCAATCTAGTAATTGAAGAAGAAAACAGCCGCAAATAAGCCACACAGGCACAAAGCCAGAAGGCAGACAAATGTCCCCTTCTGTTATATATTTCACTATAGTATAATATGATGTCCCAACACACATAACTTCAAGCCATGGTAATTGCTAAACTGGTCACCGCGTTTATGGCACGACTGCCTTACTTCTTACCTTGTGCAAGAATGCAAAAGTTGAAAGCAAGCTACAAATGACAGCAGCAAATAACACTTCAGTGCAGGTAGACCTAATTGCAACACTTCAGCAAAACTCAATTATTTGTTCCATCACTAAACCTGGTGTTTGAAAGGACTTAAAAGGTAATCTTTCCATCCAGTGTTCAGAATGAATGTGAGGGTTTTTTTCTCTTTCTCTGAAACTACTGCAGCTCAGCAAGTATTAAATAGACTGATCTATGAACGATCTATGCCACTTTTCTTGTCTCATGTGCTGTATTAGGCATTCATAAAAGCAACTCTGCTTATAAAAAATAAATGTATTCTAGTCACAAGACAAAAGAAACATTAAGCGTAAAGAGTTTTAATTTGATGGGTTTGGCATTTACATTTTCCGCAATTTTTGAATAACTGATTAAAGACAGAATAACCTGTTAATCTTCCCCATTAAGATCAGGAGATAAAGCTGAGATGCATTTCTTTAGCTTTAACACATCATTTTTCGGTTTTTTTTTTTCTTTAAAATTGTCTGAGGTAAAAACCAGTAGATAAACCAGTAGATAACTTAGTGTAACATATCAAATTTAAAGTTCAGCCCTACAGCACTTAATAACGAGCTTAATAGTGAGGCTTAGCAAACAGACCTATAGATGTTAGCAGCCTCACTTTCAAAACCAAGTCCTACTTGATTGGCTTTGAGGGATTAGGTCATAATTGGCTCAGTAGTTTCCAAAGTAGATTAAAACAGTAGGACAAGCACACTGCAGATTATACTTAAATTGGTCAAGACTTGGTTTTCCCAAACCGTACCTAGAGATCCCATTAAAGCCAATGATTTTCAAGACAAACAGTAAAGTAATAGTGTACATGATGCCATCTCTTGAGAAGCTTTATGTTCTATTTGGATAAAAAGTGAATATAAGATCGGGGATACCTATCAAAAATCTCAATCTTGAACAAAAATTGAATTAAAGGAATGGACAAAAAATCAGGCTAAAACTTTTATACGGACCAAATGAAAAAAATAAGCTCTGATAGACATCGGAAATTGCGGTAAACTGTTTACTTGCCTCAGTCTAAGACAGAGGAGACAAGTGTGGAGTGCAGCGGGGAAGAAAAGGCAGCAAAAAGAAAAATCATCAACCAGCAGAAAAGTATCAATTGAAATAGCATAAAGTCATGTGAATGTCTGAAGGTCTCAAAGGTCACCACCTGTGCAAATGTCTACTTGGCCTCTTTTCAAGGCTTTCCCCATGAGACCACAAGATGGGAGGAGATTGTGTCGCCATCTATTCACACCACTCTCGAACAGCATAGTGTGCATTTGTCACAAGGAAGAGATTTTGCTTCAGGGTTCATCGTCCAGAAGAATGCCAAAGGAAAGGATGACACCAATTGAGAGTAATACTCCTTTGGATGTTTCAAGTCATTCACTACATGTGAAATTCTATTTACTGTAAAAATATTAGTGAAATACGAAACTAAACACTTTCATGGGTTGCTGCTTTTGGAGATGGCACATTTTTAAGATCCTGGTTTATGACATGTGAAAGCTTGGCCTTCTGTGGCCTAAAAGATTCTTCTGATGAGAGATTCCTACACCTCAAACTATTTAGGAACGGAATATATACAACACTTCAAGAAGACATACATTATTTAATGAATAGCTATCAGCTTGCAAGCACTTCTTCTGAAACTCTAGCCTGAGATAAAATGGCAGATGGCAATCCACTCCATTTGCTCTAATTTTCTGAGCGCATCCCTCTAAGCACTAGGGGTTTGTGCATGCCCTTGGTTGGAGGCACAGGAGAATGTACACTTAAGCACTGCCACAGAGCTTTACGAGGAGGAGAGGATACACTGTCTGAAACTTAGTCTTCTAGACTGCGTAGAGCAAAGAAACCCACCTGCTAGAGCACACAGTTAGAGGAGTTCAGATGGAGTTTCGTAAGAACAGACTCAACGCCAGCATCAGAAGAAACTGCAGGTCTGATCTCTTCCTGCTACAATTGCTCAGTCTGGCCACTGCTGTACAAGCCTGTAATCCAACTTAACAAGTTTAAGGAGAGCTGGGTCAACTATGAAGAGAACTTTAGCCAAGTTGCTTCTGCTTTTAACTTCTGAAATACACTATCCTATGCATTTGGCTTTACAGCCATCCCAGTTGCCTCCATACTGATTGATTTATTTACTTTTTAATAAAGTGAGTTAACGAAAATGTATACTGATAGAGTACAGGGGAAACATCTTTCCAGCTCTCCACTATTTTGCAGCACTGACAGTACTTAAGTATGAAGGCTCAAAATCAGACAAGAGACAAGTCTGGTCAGAGAGCCATTGCCCTGAGCTGTTTTCTACACACACCATTCCCTCTCCTTGAAGATTGCCTCAAGATACAGTACATATTCATACATAGAGTCCTTCTATGGTCAGGATACCAAATTGAACCAAGCCTATACAACGCACATTACTTGTGTGCAATAAATGACAATGCAAATGCTTTGAATTCTCTGCTCAGCATATATGGCTATGTTTTAGTATGGTTCCCACATTTAGATCATAATTTCCATGGGTCTGTATAAACATGCATGAAGATAAACAGGCTCTCTTCCCATGTAGAACTGGAAGAATTCATCCAGAAGCTTTGCTTTGTAAATAATTTCAGATGTATTTTACTGAAGCCATAAAGGTTATTAGCAAGCGTACTGGGACCTTTTGTTTTAAATTATTATGATCTGTTACTCTAACAGAAGTTACTAATATTATTTAACCCCACAGGTGTACTTAAAATGAAAATAGTCTGAAGCTTTTAAAAATAGGTTTTGTCTCTATAATAATCATTTTTTCCAGAATATCCTTTTCCTATTTAGCATGTTGGTCTGCTGCTTTGTATACCTAGAGAGACACTGACATAATCCAGGCTTTCAAATTATCCTATCTTCCCAAATAAAAAAGTAAACAGCAATCTAAGACTGCATTGTTTAACCTTCTCACTGTGAATTACAGAATTAAATAAGATTTAAACAGCATATGTAAAAAACTTCCAAAGAAAGCAACATCCATCCTTGTTCTGATCATTTTATGATGGCAGAATCAAAAAATCCCAAATTCTTAGTTGCTGCAATTTTTTGTGGCTCCATTAAAACCATCCTTAAGTGTAATCACACCAAATTCGGCAGCTGAAAAAACATATTATAGAAAGTTTTCTGTGATGTGTGTATACAACAAAAAGACTCTGATGCCTTCTGTAAAAGGGAGAAATTGCATATCCACAGATGCAGCACAGCCTTGCCTAGGACACTTGCCACTATGCACACTGGTGTGCCTCTGCAGCTGCCAAGTAGCACAGATAGTTAACAGTGCTTGCTCAGGTCCAACATGGGTGAGGTAAGGTAGACGTGTTCAGAAACCTCACGGCAAGCTTGAACCCACTCTCACGTCCACCTACCAAAGGTAGTACTATTAACAGAAGTCTGTGCCTTTCAGGACCTTCATCATACTCTCATTTTTCAAGATAGGCTTTTCACAGAAACAGAGCTAGATGCATTCCAGCACCAGTCTTATTAAAATGATTTAAAGCACCCTCCCACCTCTCCCCCCAATTCCACTAGGCAGCACCCACCCTTTGGCTACAGGAGCTTCCCCACAAACCCC
Source organism: Todus mexicanus (assembly GCA_013389965.1). NCBI lineage: Eukaryota > Metazoa > Chordata > Aves > Coraciiformes > Todidae > Todus > Todus mexicanus. The sequence goes on from WEIS01012740.1 coordinate 23,110, forward strand.
AAGTCTTCCCACAGTCACAGCTTTACAAGATAAAAACCTTCCATTCTGCACACACATCTAGCATTCCTTCTTCCTCAACACACTTCCAGACAAACTGCATTTTAATAATTATATTACCATGATCTCAGCCATGCTTAAAACATCATCCCCTCTTCATCAACCAGCAACCAAGTGATAAAACAAGGAAAGCACACAAAACACAAAAGCTGGGGAAAGTCCCCGCAAGCTCTCATCCATTCACAGTGGCCTCCAGCCATTACCTCTGAGTGCTGGCAGCTCCCCAGCTCTTCATCCATTTTATTGTTACTGTACAATCCTAATTTTTAAATTAATTTTAGTTGAGTAACAGTAAATCAAGGACCTAATCAAATTTAAATGTTAGCTACACAAATAGTGTGCTTTCAGTTTGACAGCCAAGACAAAAAACAAGTAATACACTACCTCAAGTTAATTGTTTCTTTTTTGGCAAGAACGTAAGCAATACTGAACTGGTCTAGTACTAAAGTGATGTAATCTTAACTGGAGGCAGCGTAATCAGCTCCACACACAATGAGCACAACACTAAAACTGCCTACTGGGCAATTTCTATGGCACACATACTACATGAAATAAAGACCAATGATTTTTAATATGAGCTTTTAGGCATGATCACTTTTAAAAGTAGACAAAACTATGAGGTGAGACTTTAAGTAAAGACGATGATACAGTAAAAACAAGTACTGAAACGTCCTCCACACTGACTTGGTACAGTAACAAGCTGAAAATGTAGGTAATTTAAAATAGAAAGTTTAAAACATATTCGACTTGAAACTAGAGGAGTCTCATAAACAAGCTCTGGGTATCTCAGAGGCTTTAAGACGTTGTTGACACCAGCTGTGTAACCGCCTCTCTGCCAGGGGTGAGCAGCCTGCAAGCAAGGGCAACAAGAGGCGGTACGTTCTGCCCCAGGATCCCATTCCCAGCCTACGCACCAGCACAAGCCATCCAAAAAGAAATGTGAGGTGAGGGAAGCAAACTGAGGTGCAGATGTTGCTTGCTCTTCCATGCAGGCTGCAACCTGTGGGGTGGGGAGGAGGTGACCAGCTGGCAGCATCTTAAATGACAGCATCTATGGCTTCCATAGCACATCTGTCAGTCATTCATGAATAAATTTGAGCATAAGAGTTGGTAGAATCGAGAACTTCACATGTAAAGATTACAGTGAAAACACAATAGATAAAAGCACAAAAAGCTACAAAGGCTGATTGATAATGCAAATGTGAGAGAGAATTATCATGGGTAAACTTAACCTTTTCTTCATTTACACCACACAGCACAGCCAGAGAGAAAACAATTCAAACTTTGAAATCTACTACATTTCTAAACCAATCTGTTTGCCCGCTATGTTCATAACACAAAAGGTTATTTTGTTCCATTATTTTATTTCAATGGAAATACATGAGGATAAATTTGGCTTTATGGCTAGAGGCAACCAACTACAGGCAAAGTAATTCCATCTTTTGTTAGCATTAGTAGCCGGCAACAAACTTGTGTGCAAAATGGTGTGCTTCAGTCTGCCCTCTGGGTTTTAACTTCCCAATACCGTTCTCAACATGAACTTAGCTCTAACCTTTGCACTTTCCCTCTCCCATACTTGCTCTTTCTGGTATAAGTGACTTCTCCACTGTAAGCTTCTGCTATCAGAACAGTCCTTCCCCATTTATTTACTTCACCAGCTCATCATATATTCCCAGATTTGTACTGCACTCTTCCTCTCCTGGCTATCTCCCATCCTTCTTTACACCTGGTACTGGGTTAACACTGGCAAACTCATCACACCATGTATTTCCAATTCTGTTGTTTATTGATGATAAAACATACTGGATGAAGGATGATGCCAAGAACAGTCACAACACATGAATAAATAGTATTTTGTTGCTGTAGGAATTATGAAATTTAACACTGTAAAAAGTTGTGGAACACAATAAACTGCATTGCACAAAGGTCTACTGTAACATTGCAATATGTGGTTGGAGAGGTAAAATCAAACTTAAAAATCACAAATGCTGATTTTTAGCCTTGCTGCTAAATAAAATGTAGAATGGGAAACAATGGGATTAGCACCATCCACGTCAAAAATGCCTGGAATGTTTACTCAGCCCACTCAATTACAGGGGCATCTATGTGCAGCTAGTGATACAAAAGCACCTGCGGTGCCTTGACATTTTTCCATCACCTTCAAACATATTTCCAATGAATAAAAATGTATCAAGAATCATAGGCTGTTGCAGACAACTTGGGGATATTAAAGCTGTATTAATGTAAATTCTACTTAGAAATACACATACAAGTGCTTTTTCTTTTTCTGTAGCAGTACCAGTGACCATCTACACTTGTGTCACGGTTTGGGGTCAGGGCATCCTCAAATCTTCAACAGAACACTCTCTCCTCCCTCCCCACCCAAAAGGCAAGAAAGGAAATAAAGGAGAGACACTTATCAATTAGGAAAGGAAACTAGAACAGCTTTACTGAAAAATGAAAGCAATAATAACAATAACAATGAAAAAGTAACTATATACAAAACCAGTATTGAACCCAACCCCCCTGATGGTAAATATGTCACCATAATCACTGATGCCGTGGAGCAGCCCCAGGCAGGGCCCAACAGATGGGAACTGGGAGTTGGATTCAGGGATGTAGCCAAGACTGATGCCACCGGCCACAGGGAACAGGTCAGAACCTGGGGCCCAGCCAAGGCCGAAGCCAGAGGCCAAGACCGGGGGCTGGAGGCCTCAGGGCAAAGCTACAGCTGCCAAGGCCAAACTGAGTGAGGAAGAGTCCGAAAGCCGAGAGATCAGCTCCATCCGAGAGACAGAAGAAGGGCAAAAAGGGACAAGACCCTTGTGACCGAGGCAGCCCTTACTTTCCTGCATCCCCCTGGTGTGGTACATAATACCTATCAGTGACCTTGGTTTGCATACCAATCCTTCATACTAGCTATAAACATGGAGCGTTATCATGGTTAGGAGCAGGCACTGCCTGAAAAACATGGTGCTAACTTTCAGACAGTGCAGTTAGTAAGAAAAGACTTAGCTGAAAAGTAAAAATCACTGAACACAATTGTTTTGTTCTAACCCAAACCAGGACAACTTGTCACTACGTGAAACTGAGTTCCTTCCAAAGTGGCAAGCACCAGTGTTTTTCTGGAACTCTCCTTCTTACCTTCTTCCCAAGGGAAAAAAAAATAGTAATCTTAGTGGCTTACTCTATGTGTCAAAAAATACTTCAAGACTAAAACTGATTATTAAAGAACTGTAACATAAATTGTGTTTCTTCATCTCCTCTACCAATGACACCATGATGTTTATACTGTGCATAATACTGCAGTGATATATGAGATCATCAGCTTGGTAACTAAAAACAGTTTTGCTGCGCCTGTGATTGATAAACTATGGAACTATTAAAACATTAAAAATGTTAATCTTTGTATTAATCTCTTGAAAAGTTTTTATATTAATTTAAACCATCGATCATTTTAATATTTAATCATTGCAGACTTCATTTGAAATGAGGATAGCCATTCACTGAAAAGCACTTCATTTTTTATTTTAAAAAATGATCAGCTTACATGTCTTCTGTAAATATCTTCACATTTTTTCCTCAATAAAAAGCAAGCCTGCGAGCAAATGAAAAAAATCTACAAGAGTAGGAAAATTTAAAGCAGCATTGTCAGAAAACACATACTTGTGCAGTCCTGTTTCCCCAGAGTAACTGTATTGCAACAGCAGTATCGTAGGAGCCAGAGGACTGAGGGAGACTTCTACTATAAGAGGAAATCATTAGCTCGTCTGCACCTTACAACCATCTATATTTCGTTCTCTTTACGTATCTCGTAATGTGTAAACAGAAGAATTTTCTTAGAAAGAATAAGTACTTAATAGTGACTGAGCTCTCCAAGATTATATTAAATCGGTTTATTCTTTTTAACATGTGATCCCTTTCTGTAACATTAGCTTGCTTTAGCAACATATAAAGACTTCCCAAAGCATCCTATCCTCACCTACAGTCCACAGCTCGTCTAATGAAAAACTTAAATTAATATGGAAACATCCCAAAAGAAAACAAAACTAGACTCTAACTCCTAGTTATGAGGAAAAAACTCATGAAAACCTGCAATTAACTGATCTTGACAGTATGTGGTTTCATTTGAAATTTTTTTAAAACTATGGAAGAAATAAAACTAAGTCACGACCTTAAGAAACAAATTTCACAGAAAAATGCAAGAAAATGTCTTCATTGCACTGCAAAAAACCCTCAGCTTGTCTTGTTTTAGGTGTAGACTACTAAAACTGGATGTTTCCTGGAGCTCCTGCCATCATGTACCCTGAGCTTAAGTCATCCTTTAGGACTGGGCTCCAGGATTTGGCTGAAAATATCTGAAAAAGGTAAATCGTAGATTGGGCAGGACCACATTAATATATTAGCTTACATGACTAGTCTTTATTTTGTATTTGTGACCAATGCTGAGAGGATTTTTCTTGTATGTGCTGTAAAACTGCCACACAAACTGGTTTCCTTCCTGAAGAGGCTGTAGAGCATGAATAGCAAAATCTATGACACCAGGGAACAAGTAGAAGCGCGTGTGGAATCTACCAATGCATATAAACTTACTCTGTATAATTCAAGTTTATGAAAATAAATAAAAAACCACAACAAAACAGTAATACAAGCACTGCCTTTACTCTTGATTTTACAAAGAAAAGTATGTATCTTGTTAAGTATTATCTTTTTCTAAAGTCTGTTTCTAAGGAAGGATGTCTGGCAAAATCATGTTCTTTCAATGTGATGCATTAATTAAATTCAGGAGCTCAGCTGCTTGCATCTGAAACTGGATGGACAGTCCTGCTTTTATGGAACTTAGCAAAAGCATATCCATGTGTTTGTACGCATATAATTAACTTGGCATTTTGTATTGATACGACGAGTTTTACTAATGCTAACAGGAATCTCTGATTTAGTCATTTGATTTGAAGCAATCTTCCAAAGCCTACATATTTGAAGCCCTTCCACATCTGTGTTGGAACAACTATATTCTATATTGCTTCTGCAGATACAAAATACTATTTTTGACAGACTAAGTCAATTGTATAACACCGTTGTAATCTCTACATGGTTAAATGAATAAATCAAAATCATAATATTACAGGATGGTTGACGTTAGAAGGGGCCTCCAGGACTCATCTACCTGGGCTCATCTACCCCTGCTCAAACAGGTTCAGCTAGAAGACTATACATAAATTACAGAATTACAATTAAATTACAAGAAGGATTTATATGTTGAAGCAAGAATAACAAAGTGAGCAATTGTCTTTTCGTAAAAAAATGTGACAACGGTTTGTACTGGTGTGATTCATTTATTTCAAAGTCAACACTTCTTGTTTTCTCTATGCTCACACTCACAGTACGGACCCGAAGTAGGCTTATGACTTCCACAGAGACAGAAAACAAGTCCTAGAAGGGTAAATCGTACTAATTCACGACTTAAGATAATCATGCCAACAAAAGTATCTGCCAATTTTTTCCTTAGTGAGCAGACAAGCTATTTTCTGAACAACAAAGTTTCTTCCTAATCTGTTTTGTATCCAGAGATGAAGTGATTCAGTTACGGAAGACAAGCCAAATAGCCCTACTTAAGAAACGGTTCCATTTTCCCTGTACTTGTAGATTTTTGTGTATCCCTTAAAGACCGCTTTCTACAGTTTTCTACTATGGAATTCACACATCAGTAGCAAAGACTGGAAGAATGTCAACATCTCTTCAGCAAAAGGTACCCTTCCATTCTGACTAGCTCTTTGGGAACTACCCTGGTCCCCAACAGCGAAGAACTTCAGTCCTATAGAACACATAACTGAGTTACTGAGTGCGAATGTGTGTGCTGTACATACACCCTGGTTATATCAGAAGCTCTTGTAAAAGCGCTTGCTAGTACCACACTCTGTCCTTAGAACTATGCAGGCTGATGTGATGCATAGCAGTTTGAGAGGCAGTACTTCATATTTACGCATGTTGTGGCTCACGTATTTCTGCCCAGGATTTTCTGAGCGTAACCACGACCAGCGTACTCAACAGCAAACACGAAGGAGCCCAACCTACCCGGAACACATCACACCTGCAAGGCAAACACGGCCAGCTCACCATGCCCAGGCTGTATCAGCCTTACTGCACAGCCACAGCCAGCCGAGCCCACACAGCCCCTCACACCCCACCCATGGGGGGCCGCTAACGTGTCCTCGTCTCACGGCACATGGGGGTGAACCCACAGGCACCCAGAGCAGCTGCGTGCCCAGCTCCCAGGCACCCGGAGATCCCTCACACCCCCACACCCAGCCACGCCGTGCCGGGCAGCAGCGGAGCCGCGAGGTGTCCGCACACCGAGGCACCGCCAGCTCAGCCCCCGCCCAGGAGAGCCCCCGATACGGGCGTCATTTCCCTGCAACCAGCCGGTCGCAGCCTGCGGGGGGACCCAGCGCGGACTGGCCTGGCCGCGGGCATCCTGCGCGGAGAGAGCGGCTCCGCCAGGCGCG
>WEIS01012745.1:5661-16466 GCA_013389965.1 Todus mexicanus
TGCAAGAAGGCAGCAGCCGGGGGGAGGGAGGAGGGGGAGGCTTAAGGAGCGCTTGTTTTTTTCTCCAGAGGAGCCTTTAATTGCGGCAAACAAGGGGAGGGAGGGAGGGAAGGAAGGGACGGCTGCGGGCGGCGGAGCAAAGGGGAGGAGAGAGCAGGACCCCCTGGGCTGGCAGCTCAACCTCCCCCCGAGCCCTGCGGGAGGGGGGCAGCAGCTTGGGCCAGCTCTGCCCGGGGCTCCCCCCGGCAGCAGCGGCGCCTCTCGGGGGGTCTCTCCCAGCCAAGCCTCGCTGGGAACCATTTGCGGGTCCCGCCGTGCTCAGGGGGCTCCTCCGCAGCCCCCGGGCTGGGGCTGGCGGCGGCCCCGCAAACGCTTCCCCCTGGGCTCTGCTGGGTCCGAGGGGGTTTCTCCCCGGTGCGCTCCCTCCGCCGCCTTCCAGGCCCCAGGAGCTGCGCCTCGCTCCGTTTGTGTGTGCGGCAAGAGAGTAAAGAGCCGGGAGACAGCAGAGGGATGAGGGGCAGGAGGCCTGAGCTACCGCACAGAGCTCAGGAGGTCTGAGGCTGGAGGGGAATTGGGTGGTCGGCAAGGGTTTAGTTTATTTTACTTTATTTTATGTTATTTTACTTTACTTCATGTTACTTTATTTTACTTTTACTTCACGTTGCTTTTACTTCACGTTGCTTTTACTTCACTTTCCTTTACAATCCTAGAATCAACAAGGTTGGAAAAGACCATAGAGATCAAGTCCAACCTGTAACCTACTACCTACCCTATTACCAACCTATTACCCAATATCATCTCATCATCTAATCATCTAAATCTTGTCCCTGAGTACATCATCCATAATTTATTTTACTTTATTCTGCTTTACTTTATTCTGCTTTACTTTATTCTGCTTTACTTTAGTCTGCTTTACTTTAGTCTGCTTTATTCTCCTTTACTTTATTCTGCTTTATTCTCCTTTACTTTATTCTGCTTTATTCTCCTTTACTTTATTCTACTTTATTCTACTTTACTTTATTCTGCTTTATTCTATTCTATTTTATTTTTTTTATTCTATTTTAATTTATTCTATTTTATTTTATTATTTTTCTCCCCCTAAACAAACACAGCTTGAAACGACTCGGGTGGGCAGAAGGGAACAGTTTGTGAGGCAGTGAGCAAGTGAGGCTGGGCAGGCAGCAGGGCCAGCACTTACCTGCTGGAGACTTTCCCCTGCCCTCCGGGTGTCAGGGGGGCTCTGCTGAGCAGGGGGTTTACCCCCACCCCCCCCAGGTCAGGTCAGAGCTTTAGGAATTAAAACAACACCAATGAAACCCCCAAACTGGAATATTCCCCCACCTCCTCCCCCGCCTGCTTGCCAGTCCCCATCACCTCTGGGGAGAATGCAGGAAAACCAACGTGTTCAGAAGCAGGAACTCTTCAAATAGCTGAATTCCTGCCAGGAGAGAGGGAAACAAGGAAAGAAAGAAAGGGGAAAAAGAAAAGAAAGAAAGGGGGAAAAGAAAAGAAAAAGTGGGGAAAAAAAGAAAGGGGAAAAATAAAGAAAGGGGAAAAAAGGAAAAAAGAGAGGGGAAAAAAGAAAGGGAAAAAAGGAAAATAAGGAAAAAAGGAAAGAAAGAAAAAAGGAAGGAAAAAGAAAAGAAAGAAAAAAGGAAGGAAAAAAGGAAAGAAAAAAGGAGGGAAAAAAGGAAAGAAAAAAAGGAAGGAAAAAGGGAAAAAAGGAAGGAAAAAAGGAAAGCAAAAAGGAAGGAAAAAAGGAAAGCAAAAAGGAAAGCAAAAAAGGAAAGAAAAAAAAGGAAAGAAAAAAAGGAAAGAAAAAAGGAAAGAAAAAAGGAAAGAAAAAAGAGAAAGAAAAAAAGAGAAAGAAAGAAAAACGATTGGGCCAATGATCACAGTCGTGAGTTCAGGATATTTCTACATTCTATGACTGGATGAACAAACAGGTCCTGTGGCTGCAGCCGCGCTCCCTCGGAAAGGCGAGCGCTCGGCTGACGAGATTCACCACCGCCGCTCCTGGAATTTATTTCCTTGCCAGAACCTTTCAAGCTGCAGAGTTTAATTTTTATTTTTATTTTATTTTTTTTTAAAATCCATCTTTGTAATAAGGAAAAAAAAATAATTCTATTGAACGATCACGTGAAAATAGCGATGATGCCGCCTGAAACAGAAGAGAACTGCTGGAAACAGCGGCGGGGGCGTGAGAGATTGCCCGGGAGAAATAGAGGAGAAAGAGAGGATAGATACAGTAGAAATAAACGATAAATAATACAGGATAGATAGAGGGAAGATAGATAGATAGATAGATAGATAGATAGAGGATAAATAATATAGAATAAATAATACAGGATAAATAATACAGGATAAATAGAGGATAAATGCATCCCCGCTGCTTTCTCGATGCGAGCTGCTGCTGCAGCTCTCTTGCTGGGGAGGTGCGTGTGGAGCTCTGTGCACAGGTTCACAGAATCCCAGTGTTGGGGATTGGAAGGGCCCTCGAAAGCTCCTCCAGTCCAATCCCCCCATTGCCGGAGCAGGATCCCCCAGACCAAGTCCCACAGGAACTCGTCCAGGCGGGTTTGAAAGGTCTCCAGAGAAGGAGACTCCACAACCCCCCTGGGCAGCCTGGGCCAGGCTCTGGCACCCTCCCTGCAAACAAGTTCCTCCTCAGATTCGTGTCCCCGCACCCCCGGGTGTCTCTCAGGGCTGGGGCCGGCTTTCCAACCCCGCAAGGACTTGCAGCCAGATGCCGGCAGAGCTTTCCCCCCCTCGCCCTTCTCCGCCCCCCGAGCGCCCCGACGGGGCGGCCGCAGCTCGGCGAGGAGCGGGGCGAGCTCATTAGCAAAGCAAAGGTCGCAATTAGCGGCTGCTGCTGCTGCCAACCCACCTTTTCCCCCCCCTTAGCCCCCAGCGCCAAATAATTGCTCAGGGTCTGCTGATGGTTTTTCTTGCCGCCGTCGGAAGGTTGGTCGGAGCTCTGGCTGCGGAGGGGAACGGGGCGGGGGTCGCAGGGTTTGGCTCCGCCGTGTCCCCACCTTGGCTTTTCCCATCCAGGCTGGCGCTGGAGGGGGATTTGGAGCTGCCCGTGGGGGTTTTGTTCCGCCACCCTGAGGAAACCCCCCCCCCTTGGCTCCGTCTGGCCGGGAGCCCCCCCGGGGCCGGGCTCGGTGCTCCCCCCGGGGACCCTGCGGCTCTCGGGTGCTCCTCAGCCGCCTCGGCCACGGGAAAAAAAACATTCCTTTTTGTTAAAAAAATAAGGTTTTGAGGCAGCTTTACCTTAGGCAAGAGAGGCTCCAGCCGTCGGGGGTGAGGGACTGCTGCGAGCTGCGGGTGTTGGGGAGAGGGCTCGGAACTCCCGAGGGACCCCAGCCCCTGGAGAGAGCCCTGGGAGGGTCGGGCTAGGCTCGGCTGGGGGGTCCCGGAGCTGCCCCAGTAAAGGAACCGAGCTGCGAGGAGCCCGGCTGGGACGGGAGGAGGCCCGACGGGAGGCACACGCGGTGCTCCAGCCCCGCACGCACAAATCGCTTGATTTAAACGCTGAATATACGCGCAGAGCCTTAGCCTGGAGCTGGTGTGCAAGATACCCACCTATAGCACCTCCTGAAATCGCTGCCTGTTGGAATTATCATCACAACTATTAATTTATTACCAATTTTATTCATATATTATTAAATAATAATTATTTAAAGAATCTATTACTATTATTATTATTACTATTATTACTATTACTACTATTATTATTACTATTACTATTATTATTTTCCTTTCCAAGAAGCGATCCCGTGGCCGTTGTTGCAAAGAGCAGCTCTTCAAGAGGGACTGAAAATCGGGCAGGAAGGTGCTGGTGAGGACACAAAACCCCAGCACTAGACCCTGGGCAAGCTGTAAAAAGCGCTGGGACACACGCTTTGGCCTGTCCCGACCAGGAGCATTTTTTAAAAAAATATTATATTAAATGTTATGGGATTTTATTTTTTACAAAAGCAGCAAAAAGCCCCGGATCCAGCACCAGGGCTCTGCGGAGGGGAACCAGTTTTTGCCTTCCCGAATCTTTTTTCCCTCCAGCGTAGAGACCAAAAATGAGGAATAAAAACGCTTCTCACCAAAGGAAAAATAAATCCCTCGGTGGCAGCTTGTGCAGAGGTTCCCAGCACTCCGCCGGGATGCGCGAATTCGGAGGTACCAGCAAAACCTCCCGGCGCATCCCAGCCAGCAAAACCAGTTCCCGGCAATACGAAAATACCTGGCCACAAAAATGCTTTAAAAATATAAAAATACGATATTTTCACTACGTGCGCCGCCAAGGACGGACCCGCCACCCACCCCCAGGTCCCATGGGGTCAGCGCCCTCCTTTCTAGCAGGGGTGTCCCCACTCGGTGCGAAGCCAAAAGCAGGAGGTGGGGGCTCCCCTCCCACGTGTTGCCCTTCGGAGGCACGAAGCTGAAATGATGAGAGCAACGGGTGGGGTGGAAGATCCCAAACCAACGGGAAACGTTCGGGCGCGGCGACCTCTGGGTAACCCGGGCACCTTGGCACCGCAAGTGCAAAAATATTTACTCACCTTGAAGCTCGTGTTTTTATTTATATATATATATATATTTTTTTTTTTTTAATAAGCTTTATTTATTTTGTTTTCGTTTCTCGAGTCATCTCGCGAGGCGGTTCAAGCTCCCGTCCGAGGTCTAATTGTAGGAAGAGGAGGGAAGGGGAATGGGTTGATTCTAGGGGGACAAAACGCCAAACGCCCTAAAGCTCCGGCTTGGGAAGGTGCTGGACAGAAAGGGCTTTCCTGTGGCTGACGGGCGCTCTGGAATGGAGATCTCTGGAATGGAGATCTCTGGAATGGAGATCTCTGGAACAGAGATCTGGAAAATGCTGCCAAGCCCCCTCTGACCGGTTTGAAAAAGCCATCCCAGCAATTATGGAATTAATTCGGCGCGGTCAAAAGGCGATTTCACTGCAAGTTACACCGAGTTAGCCAAACTTCTGAAAGGAGAGAGTTGAAGCGGTGGAAACGGGCCGCCGGGGTGGAGGTGAGGCTGCAGGAAAGGCAAACAAGGAGTGTTCAGGAAAGGCCGAAGAGGGGAAGCTGCGGAGCCGCTGGGATGGGGAGGCCACGGCAGCCCCAGAGGTTCGGTGCTGCTGCGGCGGCGGCGGCTGGATGAGCGGGGAGGTGGGACACAAGGAGGTGGGAAGGGAAGGTGGGCGACAGGGGACCCTTGTGTTTTCCAGATGGGAAAAAAAAGTACTAAAAATGCACCGGAGGCCCTGGGGAATAAGAGGATGAGTTTTAATTAAAAAGGGGAAGGAACTCCTTGGGCTCGTTGGTTGATCAGTGCCCCAGGTACAGTATGGGGTGGGGGGCGACCCCCTCACCAGTTAATGGCAGGAGCCAGAGGTAGCCCGGGCAAGGCTGACCCCGGGCTGACGTGTGGGGCGAGAGGCACCGGGAGGGTGGAGGGGGAAATAAACCAGAGCTTCCACACCCAGGCAGGCCAGCGATAGAACCGTCGCGGGGAGGGGTGGCCACCACCCCGGCTCCGGCAGCTCCTGGCGGTGCTGGCTATGGGGTGCACCCCGGGCACGGGTCCCGCAGCTCCTGCTGAGCCCAGCTCAGGCATTGGGGTTGTTCTTCATGAGCTCCACGTCGGCGTCCACCATTTCCCTCACCAGCTCCTGCAAGGAGGGAGAGAGGCAGATGAAGGTCCCAGTGCAGGGGTCGGTTGAGCAGCATCTTGGGAGTGCCCCAGAGCACGATGAGCCCCCTCAGCCCACCCGCAGCAGGACAAGGAAGGGACAGGGCTTTGCTGGGCTCCTCCCACAGCAGCCCTGGCCCTGGCCTGTGTGTCACCACGCCGGGCTGCCCATTGCTGCCATGGTGGCCTCTGTCTTCAAAGAAAGAACCCAAGTAGGGTCACTGACAGCGGGGTTTCCTGGCGTGCCTGAGTCACCCCACACACGGGTCTCTTCCTCCCCTCCCCATGGATTGCCTTTAGAGGACACGAACACCCAGCAGGTACAACGCACGCCAGCCAGGCCACTCACATCAAACGTGACTCTCGGCTTCCAGTTCAGCTTTTGTCTGGCTTTGCTACAGTCCCCTTGCAGAAAGTCCTGTGGAGAAGAAGAGAGAGAGGCGGCGTGAGAGGCGTCCACCGTCCCCACCTCGACGGCCTCCCCGCTGCTCCGGCGCTTCCCCGTGAGCCCAGCGCAGCCGGAGCCGCCGTTGGGCTCTTCCGAGGACAAAATGCTTCTCTTTAAGATGCAACTTCAGTGGAAGCTCCTCTGCCTATAAATCACCAGGAGGCAGCATCCTTTCACCAGGCTGTTCCAGACCGAAAGAGTTATTCTTTGTTTTCGTGCACGCGGGGTTTGTGCTCCAGCCTCACGGCCGTAGAGCGATGCGCGCTTTGTCAGGAGCTGTCATATGTCTTAGTCATGCTATTGAATGAGCTGGTTCAAGTTCTTCCCCCCCCCATTTGTTTAAATAATGTAAATCACAGAGCAAACATGACAACTAGTCTCTTTCAAATAAAAACGTCATCACAGACAGATGATGCTGGGAGGCTGTTATGAATACGGGTAACCATATGCAGCAGTAGTAAACATCCAGCTTTTGAACGCCCACGTCTTTTTTCCTAGAGTATTCTGAGCACCCGCATGCAAAGAAAAGTCTCAAACATCTCATAAATGAAAAGATACTATCTTGAAACCGTTACAGAAAGCCAGACTTCGGGCAGACTCGCTGTACTGTCTGAGTATTCTCCACGGCGCTACCGCACCAAAACAACCCCGCGACCAGTCATCGGAAATAACAGAACGAAACAACGGGAGAAATGCTCCTCTGATGCATTTCTAACTGAATGGAAACGCCTGGCTGAATCCTCCTCTAAAATCCAGATACTGTGCTTAAATAGCTTTCTCGAACTGCACGTGTCGACTTGATGAAACGCACCGTCTCTCCTCGCAAGCTTCGTTTCCCTGGAGAACACCGGAATTGTATCCCTCCGGGTTTAAAGAAAAACCCAACAAAACCCAACTTTGTTCCCGAACAACGAGGCTGAGGCCGGATCCTGCTCTTGCATTTGAGTTTTCGGTGGTAGCCCAGCAGGCTGCCCAAAAAAACGCACCGACTGTCTTCTCCCTCTTCCACTCTCTGACCAGAGGTGGAGCGAACGAGCACTTTCTGGCGGTGGGTTGTTTTTTTTTCACTACGCGACATTTTTCAGAGGCTGTGGGGTGCGTGTGCGCTCCAGGTTCACGTGGACTTCCAAAAATCACCTTATCCCCTGCAGTGGAACGTAGGAAATCCTCCTCTTACAACTGTGCTCCAGAAAGCTCCGCTGCTCGCTTCCAGGAGCGGAGGAAACCCACCCAAGGAATCGCTGCTCCAAGGAAGGGGATGCGGAACAAACGCGGCCGCCCAGACTGTTCCACGAAGCGTTTTCACTCCTTCGGTCTCTAGGCTGAAATGTTTTCAACCTCCTTGCAGAAAAGAGTAAACGGGCGGGGTCAGAGCAAAACGACATGAAAATAAAAAATGCCCCGATTTCCTTAAATTAGACTAAATGATTTCCTACTGCAGCCCCGTAATGGGTTTTTAGAAGCTGCAGCAGACGTCTGAGGCCAAGTCATGCAAAACCGCATCAGCTCGCGGGATCCCCGGAGGGTCCTGTGGATGGGGAGGGTTGCAAAATCGGGTTTGAAAGGGGAAAGGCTCCCAACTAGCTTTGATAAAACTTGGATCAGACCCTAACGTGCTCACGGAGGCATGCCTTTTATCTGCAGTTCGGTTTAATTTACATCATACACGTGTGTAGGTACGCGCCTGGAAACAAGGAAACCCTGCTTGAGACGGTAGTTTCGGTATAAAAACAACTGCCTTTTATTCAGCCCTAATTCAAGCCGTCGGCTGGAAGCGAAGGGGTTTAACACCACCCAGTTTGAAGTCGTAAAAGCCACAGCATAAAACCCCTCGACTTTCGTTTTTATAAATGCTCTGCAAGTAGTAATTTTACATCCACAATCTTTATAGTGAAAACATCCTCCGAAACCGAGCCCTGCCTAGGACACTGGCTTCCCCACTGAAAGAGCTGGCCTGGGAAGGAGGGGACGAAGCGCCGTGGCCGGCTCTACGTAGCTGCATTCTGCTGCCGAGCAGCTTGGGAGCACTCTTTTAACTTTCTTGGACAAATGCTTTTTTGTTTAAACAGTTTATCTTAAAAAACCCCAAAAAACCCACTTTACCTAATTCCAGCCCTTCATTCAAAAACATAAACACTCAGCTGCTGAATAGGCCGAGAGGAGGTTGCGGGGGAGGCTGCAAATCAGGAGAAGTGAAGTTACTTGCAGCGCTGGATCGTACGCAGAGATAACGCCAACAGCCAGGGTCTTAAATCGGTTTCTGTATAAAAAAAATCAGTGTTTTTTTCCTTTAAAGGTTCACGTGCTTTAACAGGGGTGCAGTAAAGGTATTACGGCATAAGCTGCGAGCGAAGAAAAAAAAGGCACAAAGAAGGTTTAATATATATGATAATACAAATTCTCCTGCTGACTTAGGTTAGAAGATTTTAAACGGCTCTCCTGAAGAAGTCTGTGTACTTCTGAGAAACGCTGCTTCGTAGTCAGATTTACTTGAGAACAGCATTACGGGCAAAATAATGGACATTACTGACAAAGAAAGCGTCTCCTAGGTGCTTTAAAAACTTCATCTAACTTCTCTTCCAGAAGTCACCAGGCTCGGAGATCAAGCGAAACCGTAATATTAACACCACATTGCATCTAAACTCCAAGGTTTGATCGCGTTCTTATCAGTCAAAGTTCCAGCACTGCATGGAGATGACGACTGGAACAAAGCTAGTCCTGATTAAAGGATTGTATTGCAGTCACGTTTCCTGTATTTTTCTACAAGTAGCTCGTAATATGAAAACAATAAGGTAATTACAATAAAATCAGAATATTAAAACAACAAAAAAAAAGCAGCTCCTTGTGGAACGGGGTGACTGCTTGTTTAGATTATTCAAGCCTTTCACTGAAACCAGAGATGCATCTGTCAGGCTTCCAAAAGGAAAAAAAAAAAAAGAGAGAGACATGAAAAAGAAAACAAACCCACAACCAAAAATCCTGTGGCGTGCCGATCGCTGAAGGGTAGTGATTGATCCTCCAGCGCCAGGGCTTTGCTTTCTGGAGGTATCAGCAGATCAGACAGCAGAGAAAGAAGAGGTGAGGAGGTACCAGAGAAAAACTGGAAGGGTTTTTTTTTTGGGGGTGGACGGGATCCTGAAAAGCAGCTGCTGCTGCACGTGAACTGCCCCTAATCCCTGTTCCTGATGCAAAAGGCACCTGATGAAATGCCGGCGCCTTGCGCTTTGTATTCCTGCAGGATAACTTTTTCGGTGGTGTTGGGCTTTAGGTACTGACAGGAAAACAAAGCCCTTTGACTCCGCGGAAGCCCTGAGGATTTAGCTACCAAGCCGAGAGAGGCTGTAAACCTGGAAACGCTGATTAAGGCTTTCGGTTGTTTTAACAGTGCTTAGATCGCGAATGTAAAATTAAGTCTTTCCTTTTAGAGTTACCTGTTTTGGAAGGAACGAGACCTTATTTTCCATGCAAATACAGCTAACGCAAGTGAACAGCAATGACAAGTTCTACCTGCAAGCTCGGAGTCAGAAATAACATCCAGGTGAATATTTAAAGGCAAGGAAGGTGCGGACGACAGCAGCCAAACGCTCTGTTGCCACTTAATGCGAGAGTAAACTCTCCTGCGGCTTTATATGCGTCGTACTGTCATCAGACTGCCTCTCGGAGAGCAGAACACCTTTATCTGATGAGGCTTTTCCTGCTTTACCTTTTCTGTAAGCGAGGCTGCATAGCTGGGTGGAAAATGCCCCACTATTACCAGATGTGAATTTACGATTATTCGGTTCTGTTCTCCAAATGCACACACACCTACAGGTAAGCGGAGAGGAATTTGTTAGGCAACGCCGCGAGGCATTTTAAAGTTTGGGTTTAAAACCGTGGGACAAAAAAACAAAAGGTCAAATATTGTAAGGTAAATACCCCATTTCCCAAGCTCTGGTTCCGAGCGTCTTCACGACTCCCATTTTGACTCGCGCGGCGGCTGATCTGGTTTCACTGCGCGGCGGGATCGTTGTCCAATTCAATTAACTCTAACCGAAAATCTAAAGCCCCGAGACAATGTGAGAAAAAGGAGATAGCGTGGCCTGAAAGAAGGCCAAGGTTTCCTTTATTGTTCCAGCTCAGCTGATTCCCTTTACAACGTGCCTCGGCCGCAGCCAGCGCCGGGCGCCAGCTTTTTGCTCTCTTCCAGCAGAACAAAGCCGAGCTGAGGTCCTCGGCGAAACACCTGCGGTGGAACCGTGCCCAGCTCCGCTCGCTGCCGCAGAGACGGGGCTCTACCTCTAAAAATAAACAGGCACACAACAGTTTTACGGCCTCTGAAAAGCGGCCAGGGTTACGCTCACCATCAGCGCGATGGCGTGGAAGAGGATCTGTTACATCAGAGCTCCCGCGAGCAAAGCGCACGGGCCCGGCTCGGCGCAGGCCTTGCCGCGTGTGCCGAGCGTCGCGCTCTTTTGCTGGGTCAGGAACGATTTCAGAAGTCTAGGTGCCGAAGTTGCACGTAAAACTGTCCTGCTTCTTTCTCATTTTCCTTCTTTCCTCCTCAAAACATTGTCTTTCACCCCCTTAAAATTCACATTTATAAACACAGCTACTTGACGAGACAAGGTGAGCTTGCAGTGTTATGTTTGCATCATTACCATAGAATCACGGACTGGTTTGG
>WEIS01012747.1:1186-15257 GCA_013389965.1 Todus mexicanus
TTCTGCACACTGAAGCCCTGCTTAACATTTCTGCTGAACAGAGCCCTAGGGCAGAAAATATATTGAACTCCCATAGTGGAGTACTAGTAATGGCTTCTTAAAACTATATAAATTTGTATCATTTGCAAAGCACAAATATTTAATCTGGTTTTAATTACAGAAATGTACTAGATATCGTATTTCTTTTTTCTTCTTCCCCACCCCCTTTTCCAATTTTGTTGTTGCTACTGTTGTCCTACACTTTCAGCTTCGCTCTGTTTTGCAAGGCTGATCCAGCCACCAGAATCCTTTTATCAATCTGCTTTGAAAAAAAGAATTGAATTTCTTTTGTACGTTGGGGTGAATTTGTAAATAACACTCGTTCAACAAATTTTGCTCCAAGGATCACTTTGGGAATATATTCAGATCAATATCATCTCTGTTAATATCACTTGAAAGTAACACTGAATGGCACCGCAACGAGGCTGTGGGAATATCATCTTCAAAATAGGGGGTCAGAGAAAGCCAGATGAGAAGTGTTGAGCAACAGGATATTGTACATGCAGTGCTTGCGCTCATTCTCTGGAGCAGGAGATACTAATTATCTCCTAGTACTGCAGGAGCACACACATATGCTCCCTGGTATGACAACTGTGCAAGGTGCTGTACATGCTGAGGTTAAAGAAATGAAATAAATGAAATGAAATAAATAAAATAGTTATGACAAAGTCCCTGTGTTCAATGCAATTATTAGTCATTGTGTTACTTAACATGTAATCATGGGGAACAGCTCCAAAGAATATTAAAATGTACGTTCTGCATTCTTAGGGTTTTTTTCTCTTCTTTAAATAAACATACCAAGGTTCTTTAAATAGTCCTCTCTGCACTAAGCATAAGTACAACAAAAGATGTGCAAAGGCTGCAAAACACAACAGAGCAACAGAAAAAAATAGATTAAACCATTGAGTGAATGAGTCTTTCTCTCCTGACCATCAGTGTTCTGGTAGGATATTAAAATGCTCTTACCTCACTCATAAGCTCTCCAGCAAAAACTAGTAAAACAAAAAGCTTTTGAGCATTTTCTAGAAGCCACCAGGGCCGTCAGAGTAAAGGAGGGTTGAGTTGGACTAGGTATACACACCTTGCTCATTCTCCTTTCCCAGTTGAACGCAGAAACCCTTTAAGTGCCTGTGCAAGTCTGAGGTATAATGGTGAAAATACCGTCCCCCAGCTACAGCCACACTATGCAGATAAGAACAAACAGATTGAATTACACACCGTCTGAAAGTTGATGCAAATCTCGGAGCTGCAATTCATCCAAGTTGAGCAAAACCAGCCACTGGTGTCCTGATACTTCCTATGTGTTTTCCATACTAAATTTCCAGTCTGTATGCTTTCCCTGTCTTTTTCTGGCCTAAATGTCAGCTTCCCTGTTCTTGTCCCAGTTAAATACTAGGTGAGTTGTGTAAGGATGTCATGCCATTCATACTACTATGTTCCATAATGCCGATTTTACTCTGTTTATGTCTCTGCAGAAACCTTTTTTACAATATTGACTGTTCTTGCAAGACTAGCATTTGGCTTGCTTATTTAGATGCTCTTTGTTCTGGACTGAAATCCCCTTCCAGTTTTTTTATTTATCAGAAAACCTTGCAAACATATTGCAGGCATACAACAAAACCTGAATCAAAAAGCGAGCAAAAGGAAGCCCAAATTTACTTTGAGAACAACTCATGTTTTTTTTATTCAGCCCCATGATTAGCTCGGAACAGGCTGACTCATGACGTTTGAGTGCCCTGGCTCAGCAATACTGTTCTTGCTGTCATAACGTCTGTGTATGTCCTCTGGTCCCCGCGCTCTTTCATCTCAGCCTCAGCTGATTGCTGGGGTTGCTGGGGAAATATCTGATTACAAAAGTTAAAGGAGAGTAGTGAAAAACAATTTGGATCTAAAGAACATGACTTTTAGAGATCCCTCCTGCACTAGGCTGCTTCTGTTCTTAAAGGTTTCCCTTCAATTTCCCAGTCATAAATCCACACTGTAGAAAGGCATCATGAAACTGAAAGTGATCTTACTAAAATGGTTGGTCCAACGCCTTTCTGACCTCATTTTCCCCAGCAATAAATCCCTTTGGGACTACTTCTCAGCAACCAGGTTTAAAAAGCAAACAAGTTTTGCTGGGATCCAAGTTTTCTTTCACTTGATTCTATGGGATGGGAAGTGAGCCCATTGGTCTCTACTCTTCCATTTCTCAACTTATATTGATTTGTTACAATGTCAGTGATACAATGCTTTGTGTTAATCTTTCTTGCTTAATTATATTTATCTTAGGTTCTGAAACATGAGTTAGCTTGCTGAATGCATTCCACACTCATCTGCTCTGAAGCGATAGGAAAATACAAAACGTATTTGCCACTAACAATATTTTTATATCTACCTGATGTAAAACATCCTCAGTTACTGGTTCAAATGTTATACAGAACATACTAACAGGAATCCAGCAGCAATCATAAGCAGAATAGCAACCAGAAATCTAGCTTCAGCTCTGGGCATCTGTTTTACAGTATGAAATACCATCAGTTTTGAAACACGATTCTGCAGTTCACATGAATAAATCTTGACACATGAGATTAGAACCACTGAAATCAATGAATTCCTTTATTCAGCCTTAACGCACATTGACTTCAATGAGGCTTGCCTAAGGACATGCAGGGTTTGTTCCAGTGCTCGGTCCAGCTTGCTTGAGTGCAAACTGCAAGACTGGGCTTACAGCCTGCCTTTTATACAAACGGTAGTTCTGATCCTTCTAAAACCTAGGAGATCTTCATTTTCATCAAAGCCAGATCTGGGCTCAGTACACCAACATGACAAAAAGTATCCAGAAAATGAAAGCACAATGAGAGATAAATTTATAGAATCATAGAATGGTTTGAGTTGGAAGGGACCTCAAAGATCATCTAGTTCCAACCCCCCTGCCACGGGCAGAGACACCTCCTACTAGACCAGGTTGCTTAAAGCCCCATCCACGCTGGTCTTGAACATACACAGTGATGGAGCATCCACAGATTCCCTGGGCAACCTGTTCCAGGATCTCACCACCCTCAGAGTGAATTTTTTTTTCCTAATTTCCAATCTAAATTTACCCTTCATCCTATCACTACAAGTCCTTGTAAAATGTCCTTCTCCAGCTTTCTTGTAGGCCCCATTCAGATACTGGTAGGCCAAAATAAGGTCTTCCTGGAACCTTCTCCAGGTGTAGCAACCCCAGCTCTCTCAGCCTGTCCTCATAGCAGAGGTGTTCCAGCTCACTGATCACTTTCACGACATTTCTCGGGACCCAGTCCAACAGGTCCACGTGCTTGCTGTGTTGGGGACACCAGAGCTGGACACAGTACTCCAGGTGGGGTCTCACGACACCAGAGTAGAGGGGAAGAATTACCTCCTTTGACCTGCTGACCACACTTCCTTTGAAGCAGCCCAGGACGGAGTTGGTTTTCTGGGCTGCACTCACACATTGCTGGCTCATGTTGAGCTCTGTCAACTAACACCCCCAAGTTTTTCTCCTCAGGACTGCTCCCAATCCATACTACTCCCAGCCTGTGGTTCTGGTTGGGATTGCTCTGACCCAGGTGCAGGACTGTGTCTATGGCCTTGGTGAACTTTGTGAGGTTGGCATGGGCCCACCTCTCAAGCCTGTACATGTCACCCTGGATGGCATCCTTTCCCTTCAGCGTATCAACCCCACTATACAGTTTGGTGTCATCCACAAACTTGCTGAGAGTGCACTCAATTCCACTGTCCATATCGCTAACAAATATATTAAACAGCACTGGTCCCAGTATTGATCCATGAGAAACACTCATCACTGGTCTCCACTTAGACATCGAGATGTTGACTGCAACACTTTGATTGTGACCATCCACCAATTCCTTATTCACAAAGTTGGCCAACAAAATTTGTAAAGAACAAGTTAAGAACATTAGTCAAATATTGAAAGGAAAACAAATTATATTTGGGCCCAGTCTTGAACACATTAGAAACACCACATTCTCACTGAGCACAGGAGGAATTCAATGAGCACAAATATGGGATGTTTGTCTTGACAAGATGCAGCTACATGGAATGAAAAGCTGTAGAAGAAAAAGTATGCAGCAAAGGTGTCAAATCGGAGGTCATAAAAGAAGCTGTTTAAACCAAGTTCACCTAACTCTTGGAATACAGAAGACTGCAGTGGAGAAACTCCATTTCTACTCAGTTCTGCACTCAGCTTTGGGAACTCAAAAAATTACAGAAACTAGTCCACTCTAATCAACAAATAGTTTAGAAAATGAATCCTACTTCCTTCTTACATTGTAGCCAAAACCTCATGGAATCATAGAATGGTTTGGGTTGGAAGGGACCTTTAAAGGTCATCTAACCCAACCTCTCTGCCACGGGCAGGGACAACTTCGATAACTTCTAGCGAATGTGGAAAAGTGTTCTTCATCTGCCCCTGATTCATAGTTCCTATACCAGAGCTTGTCCTGTAGAGAAGGTATGTCTAATACCACTGTCAAGATGGACTAAAAATGCATTATAAAGGTTGACCATTCAAGCAATCCTGGCAGAGCTTTGTCACTACAAGGTGAGTAGACTGTGAGTCATACTACAGGTCAGCCACAGGAATCTGAGCAAACCCACCGTTACCACCACACAGGGGCACAAGACACATCAGGGATTGGAGTTCAAACAGAACATAGGAAGCTCAGCTATTTGTCCAACTAAAGCAGGTGGAAAGGTGAGGATGGGGGAATTGAGAGAACCTGCCACCATCTCTTCACCAGCCAGTGGATGGGACCAGGAGGTGTTTGGAAAAGGAAGAAGGTAGCAACATGCTGTTGAGTGAAATTGGTAGTTATTCGTAGGAGCAAAGGGGATCTGGGAAGACAAGGGGCCTATCTGAGAATTAGTGCCTCCTTACCAGCGCTTTCTCATATCTGGGACTTGAAGTCACAAATCTGTCTCAAAACTCTGTTTGTTGTACTATGTATAGTAAAAAAAATAAAAATCACCTAAGCCCTACTTGGTTGATACAAAAATAACAGCTTGATATTGATTTTAGTTTCAGTGAAAACAATGCTGGTTGTCAATATATTTCAGCAGTTCTCAGTAAGGCTGAAGCCCAGACTTCAGAGAGAGAAGTGAAGGTATAACAAAGTGAAACATCTTAGACTGATAACTTTGTCACAACTCAAAAGTGAACAAAAACCACTAATGTGAAAATTATAGATATAAAACTATTCCCTCGAGAATGGTTACGTGCTATCAGCAGCACAGGTAAATTTGTATATGTTTAATATATACATTCAAAGGTCTTTATAATAAAATAATCATGGCAAGGTATCCTAAGACAAAGTACTGTGATGAAACCTACAGCTGAACAAGAATAATTAGCTCTGCCAAACCAGCCAGAGAAGTTAATCTAATTTACCATTTAAAATAAAATTCAATCTAATCCATATTGACATTACATTTGTCTTTTATCACACAGGCGATTGTATATATTGACATTATATTTATCTCTTTCCACACAGACAGTTGATGCACAGTGGATACCTAGTATATATCTATATATCTACGTATGTCTACACACGTAAGCATACACATATGTAAATATCTGTACACTAACACATATATGCACACACTCATGTGCTTAAATTTAAAGGTCTACTACTAAATTTTGCTTTAGTCATTCAAATCTGGCTTCTAAACACATGCCCACACTGTAGCACATAACCGTGTGAGTTGAATCAGCTCCCCAAGGAGCAGAGACTTGGCGAGTAGCTTCTTTAGTTCATTATAATCATCGCTTCCAATCTCTTGTTAGAGAGAAACTCTATCACCAGGATTCTTTAGAAACCTGAGGCCAGCATCTCTTCATTTAAACTGGCATCACTTTGCTGAAGTCAAAGGTATAACTGAGAGGGCAGTGTTTATAGAGAGAACACTTAAATATAGCAGGTTTTAATGTGGGTTGTTTGGGGTTTTTTAAAGCCTTGATAAGGTTTCAGCTTCCATCAGATCTTTGTTAGCACTAACCACTCTTACATGGGTAGGTTCAATATTAATTAAACAAACTTCTTTCTCCCTAGTGTAAAAACACAGGGACTAAAAATAAACCTGTTACAAAATATGCATTTTGTTTATACATATTTACACAGACCTCAGATCTGAATATATGCAGTACCAGAAGGATAAAGCCATCTGATGCAGAAGATCAGTAAAGCAATCTGTAGGCTCTACAGGGGCCAGAAAAGAAACATTTGTATGGTGGCAAACAACATTATGCAAAACATGCATGTGCTTTACTTTGTGATGGAGAAATAGTTGCATAAGTTGTGTATCTGGCATGGCTGGCAACGATCTTGTTCATCCCTGCACACAAAAGAACAAACTAGCATCTCTCCTCGATGTATTTATTAAGATTTCAAAGCTTAGGGCTACATCCTTTCTGCTTCAGGATTTAACTATTTTGGTATGTATTTTTTAAATTATTTTCTTTTAATTTATTTTTCTTTTCCCCATGTCTCGAGTTTGATTTTAGAGGCAGCAAGTTCCCCCTTATTTATCGTGATCTTTCTCTTGCAGCCCTGCCCCGTTTACACGCTCAAGGCACACGATGTGTCAGCAAAGTGAAAAGGGTTTGGGGTTGTGATTTCTTTTTTCCTCTCACTGAGGAAGAATGTGATGGGGGAGGAAGAAGGGTGGAAAAGCCTTTCTTCCCCCCCACCCACCCCTATCCTAAAGCAAGCTGGGAAATGTAGTTCAGCCGCAGCTGCCTTGGAACAAAAGCGAGGCAGGGCGGTGCGGGGAGGGTGTCTCTGTAGCAGCCCTTATCCGCAACCCCCGAGCAGGGCAGCTTGGCGAGAGCATCGTGTGGCAAGGGGGGCGAGGGAGGAGGAAGCGAGGAGGCCTCGGGAGAGCTCTCTCCCTCAAAGCACCCTGGCTTCATTGTTCTTGGGGTTTGGCCAACTTCGTGGAAAAGCCTCGTCCGCACAGACGGACTGCTGGGGGATGCCAGAACTAGGACAGGGATAGAATCATAGAATCATAGAATAATTAAGGCTGGAAAAGACCTCTTGGATCATCGAGTCCAGCCTATGACCCACCACCACCACTCAGCTAAACCATACCACTAAGTGTGGCATCCAGTCTTAAACACCTCCAGGGACGGTGACTCCACCACCTCCCTGGGCAGCCCATTCCAGTGTTTAATAACCCTTTCTGTGAGGAAGTGCTTCCGAATATCCAACCTAAACCTCCCCTGGTGTAGCTTCAGGCTGTGCCCTCTCGTCCTGTCACAAAGGATGGGACATGTCACCCTGTTAGGGCTTGAGCAATGGGAGTTGCTGCTCCTAGTCCTAGGGCTGCCAAACGAGAAAACTTTGACCCCGCTTTTTGTTTGTGAATGTAAAAGGTATTTAATTTGATTGGATTTGATTCCATTTTTAAGCCTTCAACTCTGCCAGGACAGCACAAAATTCTGCTCAGCTATTTCATTTAAATATTTCTAAATGAAAAATTAAGGGGGTGTTCTTTCACGATGATCGTTGGTATTTTTAACCCACACCTAGTTACATGATTACCCCCTATACCCCTACTACTACTCCTCGTCGTCTCTTCTTTATTTATGCATTTATTTTCTAGCTAGGATTTAGGGGGAAAAAAAAAAAAAAGTGAAGTAATTTCTTCCTTTCAGCCTCCTGGGCAAGCAACTATGGGAATAGAAAATGCAAATTCTTGGAAGCCCTCTGGGATTTATTTATGTATTTATTTTTTAAAGCAATCAGGTGCTCAGCCTCGTGCTTTTAAAGGAGAGGGACACTGGCTCTCTGCAACGCAAAGGCTTTTGCTAATGTGCAGCCAGGAGTTTTCCTAGTGCTTCTTTCCCAGCGATTGCAGCACATGCGAGGCAACAGCCCGGATCTCTTTCTCTCTCTCGCTCTCTCTTTTGCCTTGGTAATTACTTTAAGTTTCAGCTCCCCATCCCCCCGCCCCGTTAACCTTGGATCCATAGTTTCTGCTGATGACTCCTTGCTCCTTCCCTCCAGTACATCAGCTGTTACTTTTCATTTCATGGCTCACTGGTGAAACTCTTGAACTCTTTTTTTTCTCTTTACATGTCCAACCTGTTTTCTTCCCTAGATGCTTTTGACTTTTTCTCAAGGTCTCGTCTTTTCTCACATGAAAGCCGCTGGGTGCGTGTGCTTTAGCGGGGCGAGGGGAGGAGGAGTAAGAAGAGGAGGAAGAGGAGAAGGAGGAGGAGGAGAAAGGACAGCCAGCCGGGGATACCAGATCCGCCGGGCAGCAGGGAAAGCCGCTGGGGGAAGGGGAGGGATGCTCCGGCCTCTCCTCCTTGTCTTGCTGGGGAAGGTGGGAGAGGAGGGGGCTCATGGCCGCTGCTCGCCAGGATGGGGGCTTTGTTCTAGAGCCAGGGCTGGCAAAGTGCTCCCAAGTTCAGCCCTCCTCTTACGCACCGACACCGCAGCCCTGGGCTTGCTCAGGACTGCCGCAACTCAAAGAAAGCAGAGAAAAGAAAGCTCCACCTCCTCCAGGTCCAGAGGAATAATTTTACACCACCACCCCTCCTCTGCGATCCTT
Source organism: Todus mexicanus (assembly GCA_013389965.1). NCBI lineage: Eukaryota > Metazoa > Chordata > Aves > Coraciiformes > Todidae > Todus > Todus mexicanus. Next base: position 9,806 of record WEIS01012747.1, read on the forward strand.
CGGTCTCAGCCGGAGGGCTGTGGATGATTGGGGTGAAACATCTCACCGCCGCCAACTCTCTGCTATTTGTCATGTCTGAGGGTACCGCTCTGGCCAGAAAGGTGGGAGCAGCGGTGGGCTTGCTTGGGTTGGGGTTTTTTTTGTGTCTCGTAATAACCGAAGCAGCAACCGGCAGAGACTACATGAAAGCAATGATCAGCAGGCACTCATCGTCACCGTGTCAGGTGGGGGAAGGGAGACACATCCAACTGATTTAGTGACTGGCTGGGGAAAACAGGCTTTGACTGGGGAAAGGGTCTGTTTGGGGGGAAGGGAGAGAAAGGAAGGGTTAAGGAAGGAGCATCTGTCGAGATGACTAGGCAGCCCTGGACAAGCAGCTCTGCCCTTGCACTCCCTGAACTGGGTTTGCCCAAGCATCCCCAAAGCAGCTCTGGCTCTCTGTCACTGTTTGCGGAGAGCCGGGAGCCCATGCCAACAGACAAGTCCTGGATCTCCAGCTTGGAAGAAACTATGAGCACTCCCACCGACTTTTTTCATCAGACAGAGCTCTGCTGCCGCCAGCCTCTCTTGGAGGTCCTAAGAGCACCCAGTAGGCAGGGTGGGTGTGAGTACCACACCTGTTCCCATTTCAGGACGGCTCCAGTTTTTACATGAATTACAAAACTTGCAGTCAAAATGAGATTAAGATTGGAATTACTTGATCGCCCCCTGCCTCAAACCCTCCCCCCCGCCATCCAACAACCAAACAACTGCCACCATTTTTAATGCGTACTTAGATACTTTTTCTGTTGTTATCCAATGTCTCTAGTCTTTCTTCTCTTTTCCAGCCAGCTTCAGTGACTTGGTGTTGCTTAGAGATGCAAACTGAAGTCATGGCCTGTCTGTGGAGTTTTGGGACAAGGCAGTGACCACACTGCCCCCCCTAGACACGGACTTTAGTTACGAGAAGCGTTGAGCCTGTGAGCAATGGAGAAATCATCTCCCTGTGAAGCAAAAGCCATATTGCAGTGGGGAACAGAGCAGGAATAGAGTGTCATTGCAATGAGACTGTGGGAGAAGGTGGGTCACAAATCCATAGAGAAATGGACTTCAGTGTTTCTACCATCCGCTATTTACTGAGAGATGTTAGATGTCTGCCTCAAGTGGACACTTCCAAATTGAAGTCAAAAGCATCTTTAATGCTGCCTGAGACCTCTCAGACTCGGATAGGGATGGGATTTAAGGAGTGTCTCTCCTCAGAGCTTCCTGTTAACGTTAAGCAGACTCTGCTCCACTTGTTGACTTTGGTGGATTTTACTCAAGAGGGTCCCTAGCTCGTCCAATCCACATTGCATCTAAAAGGCTGCAAGTTCCACTACGTAGCTGGGCTCAGAAAAATGAGCAGCACTTCACATTGGAGAGTCACCTTCACCACAGAGCAGAGGAGGGTGCTTCACTGCAGCAGTACCTTAGCTGGCAGTGCCATGCTCTGCTTTCTCTCCTGCTTCCATTCACATACTTCTGTTCCCCACCACTATCTTTCCTGCAGCAGCAGCACTTAGGGTTATGTGTTTAACCAGTTCAGAGCTGGTCCAACCAACCACTACCCTCTCAGCAAAATAAACTGCTTTTCAATGCAAATTCCACCCCCAACCTCCTTCTCATCCCTTTAAAGTGCCTAACATTAACACTAGCCGTGGAAACATGGTCATCTGGGGAGTCACCAACCACAGGAAGAAATTACCAGTTACATTGAAGATGACAGTTCCCTTGCTAGTGTTAAAGGAATTTCAATCTCTCTTCTTTGTTTGTTGCTTTCATCCAGATGTGCAAAGTAGCACATTTCCACATACCAAGGTGCTGCAAGTGTAATGTGTATTCGCAACCTACAGTACTTCATTATACCTTAATTCTAATTCTGTATCACCCTTAAGATACAGCTGTACTTTGGTGACAAAAATAAGAATTTCTGAACACAGTGTTCAGTACACACAGCTACAGCATTCCAAATGGTGACAGCAAGAGCAACCTTTTAGCAGAAATAAATTATAAGAAAAACAGGCTTCTCATGATTATAACTTAGTTAAGAAAAAACTAACAACCTTGAAACCACCTGTCAAGTGGGTCCAATAAAGAGTCTCCAACATTTTTAAAAGGGGCAGAAAACCATCTTTCAGGTAGTAGACCCACCCTCTGCATGCTGTGGAAATAAGTGTGCATAGGATAGATCTAATAATAGGTAGCTGTCATGGTGATGGGTGCCCAGAATAACTAGTATACCCCTTCTGCCTCTCTCTCTGCTTTTCTCTCAATCTCCCACTTATTTAGCCTATATGTCCCCTCAACCTTTCCTCATCAAACTCAGCAGAGACCCCAGACTACCTCATCTGGCCCTGTTTGCACAACTGAATCCTAAAAGGGTGACATATTGGCAGTGAGCCTAAACTACAAAAATAAAGTGGGCACAGGCTGTCTATACAGAGATAAATCACACTGGCACAGTAGCTGAAGAAAGTCACAGAGCTACTCCACTTGATGAACACACAGTGGCTGCAAAATTAGTGGACAGCAGGTCAGGTCAACCAGCCCAGATTCTCAGTGGTGTTAGAGCAAGAAAAAGAACTTGTGTTGTGGAAACACGGATGGAAAAACAAAAGATAAAAGTGTAAAGTTACCACTGGCAATCCTAATGAAATGTCTTTCCCGTGCAAAGACAAGCTTCAGTGTAATTTTTGCATTTTCCTACAAAATCACCTAACTCCTACTTCTCTGTCTCTCTCTCTCTTTTAAGGACATCAGTATTTGTCAGTCATAAAAGAGTCTTTGTAATGTACTCATTTTTTGAGGTCTTTTGTTACCTCCATATAATTCTCCCAGACAATTATTATCACAGCCATTGTTACACAATCCAGTTAAAGTAGTTCTTCTGCGCCTCCGTCTCCTTCTCCTGCTACAAAATGAAATGTTTGAATGAAGAGTTACATTCCTCAAGATAATGAACTCTCCAATAGGAAGGTAATGGAAAGTACATATTAATTAACAATGCTAAATTGTGAGATGGTATTTATATCATGCTGAGGTATTAGGAACGCAGAAGAAAGGAGTTTAGTTTGGTTTCTCTGGCACAGGCCATCTTACTAAAAAATAAAAAAAAAGTTAAAAAATGGAGAAGAGAAAAAACTTAAACCAGGAACACACAAACTGTTTCTCCTGTTTAGCTTCTCTGCAGAAGTGAGCAAGCGTACGCATTTCCTGTCAGTTGATGACTCCCTAGAGGATGCTGCGTCACTGACCACCGACAAGTGAGAAATTTCCAAATCCTCTCCTAGAAGTATCATAATATCCGACCAAGGACATTTTACTTTGCTTTCTGCATCACTGGAATAGACAGGAGAATTACAAAAGCTTCATTGCGTCTAGGTTTGAGGCAACACTGTCCCTTGTGGTTAGACTCGCAGGGGCAGAAGGTACGCGCTTCCTCTGTGTTTGGATAACACTCCTCACAGAGAGCAGTCCGAGACTGGCTCCAGGAGCAGCACGGTACAACCAGGTGCAAGCACAAGCCTTTTCAAATCACATTCATTATATATACCTGTCATTTTCACTTCACGTTTTCCAGGTGTCCCAGTAAGTCAGCTGCACCACTGTTGGTAAAACCTCTTCCTCTTCCTGTGAGGAGACCAGTCCCTCTGAGGAGCTTGTGAAGGGTGTTCCAGGCTCTAGTTCAAAAGAGAACTGCAGTCAATACAACTATTAATTTCCAGAAATTTAGATCAGATCAGTGCTCAAAAGCCTTGTCCATGCCACAGAACATTTTTTTCACACTGCTCTACCACCATAATCATATTGCTTGTGCTCCCTCAAGCAGATACAGAATCCTGCCAAGAGAAAGCATGGCCACAACCACACTGGGCATTTTGTCAGGACTGTGGTGTCAGCACTCCCCAGCACACAAAGCAGCATAATGTAAATGTGAATAAATTCATATTCAATTAGCAAATGGAAAAACTTCCAGATGATGTCTTCGGAACCCAAAGTTGTCATGTTTAGGTCATTTAGGGTTTCAGTTTTAGCTACCATGAGCTCTTACTAGCCATCTCAGCCTATGGGCTCTTTGAACATGGGGTACTTTGCTACTAAAGGTACCTCAGTTTGGGACACACCTTCAGATGTTTCTTTTTACTCAAGGCTGGCTTTTTTCACTATGCAACTGTGTTGATGTAACTCTAGCAAGAAATGACCTGAAAAGCTTTAATGTCTTCCACACTTAAACTCAGCAATTTCTTAGCCAGAATATTTTTTGAAAATTGAGGAAATTCCTGTGCCAAAAAGGTCCCTTTTTTTTTCAATTATAGCATTTATTCTGAACAAAGATTCTGTATCAAGTTTACATTCCCATACCATGTGACAATGCCGTAGCTGTAACAGCAGACAGAAGCCATCTTCTCCATGTTCACAAACCAGGTAACTATTTGTGGCTATGCACTAAAAACCGGCATGGTTTCAACCTGGCTTAAAGTCTATGGAAGGCCTTGCAGGAAGCAGATACTACTTTTCATTACATCAGGCAAGTTCTGCGATGTGACTCCAGAGTCAATCCAACAGGAAAACAGGACTCTGGTTTATTTGAATGCCATAATTATACAGTTTTTCTGTCTGAGGATGATCCTGATGAGTATAGCTGCTATAGATGTCAATCTAAATATGGACAGGCTCCATGTAACTGTATGGCAGATGTCAGTTTGCTATTTAAATCCTGCTCTCCCTGTGACTCACGAAGAAGAAATGAGTGGTCAGAGGAAGAGGAAAGCTCTAAGATCTTACCCATTTAATCATACACAAAATTAAATCTTCTTGTGAAGGTTTTCAAAAATCAGCAACAGTAGCTGAATGGCACAGGGAATGCATACCTGAAGACCAGAGTGAAATTCTGAACTGAGACATTCATGAACCGACTTTGATTGTGTCATTTTGATCTTAAAAGTATATTTGCCCCTCAAATAAAAGAAGAGCAGGATCACATGCAACTCTGTCCAACTGGCATTAGCATGGACCAGCTGACAGTTAGTGCCACTTAAAAGAGGAGCTGTCTCTCTCCTGTGGCATGACAACATGGTTCAAATAGAGCAGAAACTGTGAAGATCATGCCGTGTAGTATTAGGGCAGAACTGAAAGTAGGGATAGAAAGTTTCCATTTTTACCACTATATCTTCAAGATACATTGCAGTACATTAACTTACATTAAAAATAAATCCAATAGTAAATGAGCAGTATGTTAAATATTGAAGAAAAGCAACCCTAAATCTAATGCAATATAGTAGAATATACCAGTGATTTTTAGTCTATATGCCTTTTAACCTCCCCAAAACAAGGTATCTTACTAGATACATTAGTAAAATAGATACTAAGGCGAATAGTAAAAACCTGTTGTTGATCATCTTGATTTTTTAACTTTTTTTTTTCTGCTAGGAAA